>JAPYZC010000958.1:0-36956 GCA_030522665.1 Ichneumoninae sp. A BG-2022a
ATTTTACGAAAGGTTTGTAAATTTACTGCGTAGTTTACATTAATGTGGTTTAATGTAAGCGGATTAGTGAGTTTCAAATTACAGGGCAAATTGAATTTTAATTTTTTTATTTTACGTATTTTTTTCTGCAGCGATATGTAACCATCCCGTGTCGATGAATGAGTCACCGGGCACTACACACAGCGGGGAGAGATTTGCTTGCTGAGAGGGGAAAATTGCGAATGTAACGCGCCATGAGCACAGCGTGACTCGAGGGTGTTTAGAGCGCGGGGCTTCATAATCACCGCTTGTATTATTTTTACTATGTATACTTCTCGGTTGTTTTGCTGTTCTTGCTTTTCCATGCTCGCCGCGAACGTAACAAATGTCGAAAGAATTTTTTTTTTTTTTTTTTTTCATGTCGGTGAAACTTTTTTTTTGGCTCAGTACTACAAAGCGTCCCATTTGAGGACACAATGTCACGGAGGGGTATATCAGAGTCGTAACATCAAGGGATACGACGCAGCAATAAACACATTTCACTCATTCATCAGGAATGACCTACTTCGGGCTTCGGAAGCCGTTATATAAAGCACCGGCTTCTCGATGTAGCTGAGATGTCCTCACGCGTTAAAAGGTGTCGATCACCCGCCAAGGGTTTCACTTCGTAATCGCTCATCTAATTTCCTAAGCGATATCTCGACAATAATTCGTTCCGGCGGCACGTAACTGTTTTCGTAGGCTCGAATTAACACAGGGTGATGCATACTTAAATCCAACATATCGATTGGTTAATTCTATAGGGGACTACAAGTATCTCGTAAACCTTACAGCCTTTGTACTCTTCCGAAGTTAGACCATTCATCTATTTTGGATATAAGTATATATATAGATCACTATAATATATAATGGTTGTTGTGGCTCGCGCGCTTCGCACCCTCACTGTGGACTATGGAATTTAGAATCCGAAAATTTACCGAAAATACGTTACTTCCGGTTTGAAATATTATTTTTTGACCGGAAGTGACGCGAAACCGGAAGTACGCCACTTACAGTCTGAAAATCTCATTCCTCAACCGGAAGTAACGTGAAACTGAAAATGCGTAACTTCCGGTTTCGAAATGTTATTTGACGACCGGAAGTGACGCCACACCGGAAGTACGTCGCTTACGGTTTGAAAATCCAATTTTCCGACCGGAAGTGACGTATTTCCGGTTTCACGTCACTTCCGGTCGAGAAATGGGGTTTTCAAACTGTTTTGAAAATCCCATTTCTCGGCCGGAAGTGACGTGAAACCGGAAGTACGTCCCGTCCGGTTTGATAATCTTACTCTTCAACCGGAAGTGTCGGTGGATTCACCGGAAATACATCACTTCCGGTCGAAAAATCAGGTTTCTGAACCGGAAGTGACGTATTTGTGGTATAACGAATATGGTATGGGAATAGTAATTAGGAGGGGGGGGGGGTCCTAATGGGACCCCTCGGGTGTTTGAAAGTTGGTAGAACCAAAAAACTTTCCAAAACATATATACGATATAACATAATGTTCAGAGTATCTGCAACGACAAAAAAATATGTATTCGCTGCACGCTGATGTGATCAGACTAAGTAAATTCACCACTTGGATATAAGTGGATTACCCAACATCCGGTTATATCATACGCTATTGCGCGCTCGGTCTAAAAATACTTGGCGAAAAAATCAATTTCCTGATCGGTTGGCTTCGTTTCATTTTTTATCATTATCCATTTATGTATTCTGTATCTTTGTTAAAACAGGATTTGGCCTGCGTCCCTTGGCACTTGGCGACGATGCGGTAATGCTCATCAGTTATCCCGGCGAACTATTCATGAGATTATTAAAATTGATGATTCTACCGTTGGTCATTGCCAGCCTTATATCCGGTGAGTATTCGCAATTTTCTTTATTTTTTATCCGATGTATTCAATTTCACATGAAGCAAATTTCATAAAAGCGGACTTTGCAGATAGTACAATATCTTAATTGTAATTCCGTTTATCAGGATCTGCGAGTCTCAACGCACGGATGAATGGCAAAATCGCAGTCCGTACTCTGGTGTACTTCATACTAACTTCGCTGCTTAATGCGATTCTCGGTGTCACACTGGCTCTTCTGATACACCCCGGCAACGCCGGCTTCAAAGAAACCATGGCTGCATCGACGCATACGAGAGCGGTCAATATACTGGACAGTCTACTGGACCTCGGAAGGTAATAGGAAGATCAGGGAACGACGCTGCGAGGTTCACTGCTAATACGCGCTATAAGCTACAAAATATTCCATGGACGACCCTTTAAAGCAGGTCTATCGATCTCCGGTAAAAAATGTATTAATTGTTGCTACGATCATTTAAAAAATTAGATATAAAATCCACCCCATTCTTGATCGTTCGGCGTGAGAACGCCGACTTTAATTTTGAAATTGAGACAACTTTGAATTTAATTTTGATGAGCCTAGGCTTGTCACAATTATAGTCGAAGTTCTGCTTTCCAGTAAACGTTAAATTTGTTGGCCCGATAATTTTAAATATTGCATTTAAAAGTCTCGCACGCTTGATCATTCGCGACGGTTTTCTGATAATGTAAAAAAAAACACCCACATCCGATTGTAAACGATTATAGAAATTCCATAAAAAAGTATTATATTTTCTGCTTTAAAGAAAGACGGAGCTATTGATAGCAATCAACACACTTTTATATTCGGAACCGGTGATTATTTTTACATGATTTTTACATGATCGGAAGAACAAATAGTCGAGAAAATGTTGTTATTATCGGGACAAAAAATGATTATTTCCCCCCTGAAATCGTCGAATAATTCGAATGGGATGTAAATCGTTTCCGAGGTTTCGCGGAGCGATGCTTCTCGGTCGGGACGTCCTCGAACGGTCCGGAGCGCGGCACAGCGTTCTCGCATAGGCCCGTCAAAATTAAGGTCAAAGTTCTGCTCTCCAGCAAACGTTAAGCACGTTGGGATATATAGGTTCGCAGTACCTTCATCGAGGATGGTACTCTCCGGGTTTTCCACCGGCAAAAATAGATGTTAGCCATCGATCGGTCGGCAGCGTGTTTTATTCACGTGGTGAGCTAGAAAACGGAGCGTCGGGTTGCTTCCCTACCGCAAAGTTCGCGCTCGCGTCAAAGCCACGAGATAGAGTCGAGCAACGTACCGAGGGATTGCAACGTGTAAGGGTGGGTCGTCATGCAAAGCCAGCTGACACTGATTGAATGTGGGAGCAGAGCGATTATAGTGCAGTTAAAGGTAGAGACGACTGGAAGAAAATTGCGAGCATCGACAAATATAAACCGGAGAAACGTCACACCGAGACTTATTTCGCGTATTCGCAATTAAAGTCAAATTTCAGAAGCTTCATATCCACGTTAAATGTCAGCCCGCCGAGACTGAAATATAGAGGACACGGCATCGTTCGCGTTGGCTGCTTGGCCTCGATTCTTCGCGAGGAAAATGGGTCGTCGTCTCGGTTGTAATGCCACACGGAGTTTAATCGATATTTTTTAATTTACGTGTGTTTCAGGAATATGTTCCCCGACAATCTCTTCCAGGCGGCTTTCCAACAGGCTCACACCGTCTACGTGCCGAAGAAGCATCCGTTTCAGAACGACAGCGACAAGATTTCGGGCGGCGAGGGCCTCGGCGACGAGGAACTCATCAGGGTCATTCAGTACAGAAGCGGTACCAACACCCTCGGCATCGTGTTCTTCTGTCTGGTGTTCGGCACATTTTTGGGCACTCTCGGAGAGAAGAAGGGTCAAGTCGTCATAGACTTCTTCAAGGCCGTGTTCGAGGTCATAATGCGCATGGTTTCCATGGTAATGTGGTGAGTGAGCAATCGGCGATGACGATCGATACGACGCGAACGTTTGCGTCATATAATTATCGTTTTATTATTTATCCGCAGGATGACGCCAGTCGGGATAACTTCCGTTATCGCTGGAAAGATACTAGGTGTGGACGACCTGGCACTGGTGATGGCGCAGCTCGCCTGGTTCATCGTAACCGTCGTGATCGGCGTATTCTTATATCAGCTCGTCATAATGCAGCTGATATACCTGGCCATCGTGAGAAAGAATCCATTTAAATTCTACGCCGGCCTCGCGCAGGGAACTCTCACCGCCTTCGCCATGGCTTCAACGTGAGTCGTCGACCTTCGATCCCAATCCCACCTTCGAAACCCTCTCGCCTGCCTCACAGGGCCTCGGTCTTTCATCTTCTTTTCTTTGCTTTCGATGATCTTCCTTTTTTCTTTACTATTCGATTATTTATTATTATTATCATCAGCATCATTATTATTATGGTTGTTTATTATTGGTATTATTATTAATCACGGTGTACAACATACTCGTAGATTCTTTATTGCATATTTCACTTAAAGTTTAATTTCTACTTTTTCACCTCTTGCTCTTCGTTCTTTCAGTTTCTTCCGGGTGAAAAGCTTCGTAACTACGTTGAGACTCTTTGGGAGCCCGTCGTGTCGTCTGTTTCGGTCCATCGTACGTCGACGTAGGAGAATCTTGATTTTTAATTCATTATCCACTTATACGTGCTCAATTAGCTGTTTGACGGGATGCCCCGCTGTAAGAATCCCGCGTGGGACGTGCCAGAGTGGCTTCTAAAAAAAAAATCTGCCTCCGAGAGGTGTACGGAAATTAACGATATCGCGTACGATGAGACTGAGTGACGAGCATAGACGAGGCTGACGAGAAACGGTCGTTGACACGGAGTTACGAAAAAAATTGATTAAAAAAGAAAACGAAAAAAATATCGTAGCAGCAGAAAAAGAGTTTAAAAAAAGCGAGTTTGTTAGTGAGAGAACCCATTGATGATAGAATATGTGTTTCAGCCAGCCGAGAGGAGGCTTTGCGAGGCCGTGGCGGTCCTTGTCCATCCGTTCCAGTATTCGGGCTCAGCCTTACACAGCGTTTCCGTCCGCGTCGTCACTCTTTTCACTCACCCCCCGCTACGCTACTTCCAAAGATCTCGAGCGCGGAACGGAACACTGTGAAATGCTGGTCGATCCTGTGGCTCCTATTTGTTATCACGTCACCCAATCCCAGACATTCGCGAGTTGCTCACGAAGGGAACTTTTTTGCCGTCTCCCCGAAAGAGAAAAACGAAAGCGAAAGAGAGTGAAAAAAAAGAGAAAGAGAGAAAGAGGGGGAGAGAGGTATGCAGTTCCGGGTGGCACTTAGGATACCGATACTTCCGGTTCTTACTCAACTCGCTTTTCCAATCATGTCTTGCCGGTTAATGTTTGCTATAAAAACCTCGAGATGTTTGGAGGATCGAGGACACGCCGTCTGGAGGACTATTTATTTTTTACTTGTCGATTAACGGTCCGACGAAGCATTTTTTTCCATCACCAATTAAATAATTCCGAGCTGGATAATAAACCAGAGTCCTTCGACGTTTCGTGAACCGGAGGTCAGTTGACTCCGTGTCACCTGGACTGATTCGGGCGTGGAAGCCGAAAATTCGGTCCCCTCCATACTTCTGCACCTTCCTCCGTTCTTCTCGCGAGATCATTCGCAAACTTAACAAATTTATTTACCAGACAATCTCGGAGTGTATATATGTATATACATATATATCTGTATATATATATGTACGTACATGTATACTGTAAAAAATGTAAATTAGATAAAGGGATAGCGGGAACGAAGCGAGAAGCGAGAAACGAGAAGCGATAAGGAAAGCAAGATGTTCTAAGAGGACGAGAGCGAGACAGGCGAGGCTTCCACGCCAAAAATGCCCTTACTTAAGGATGTGTGTGTAAACACACAAGACGATGTATACTATAGACGATTTTTGATTTTTCGTGAAAACTGGGAAAATATCTGTTGTTCGGGCCGATCCAGCTGTAATTATTACAGGGGTGACGTGCAGGGTCGATGCGGTGATGGTTGATGAATGCTGGCGTTACTCGATGACTGGCGAGCGGAGCAGACAACCACGAGTGATCGTTACTCATATTATACACACGATTATAATGTTTATTTATCGATTGTGGGATAGCGCGAAGCAACGATCATTTTCCCAGTTTAATAACAGTAATACTGACGTTCTTGTTCGTTTGACTCAAAATTCACCCTCCAAGTCCGCGCCCCCCTTCCCTCGTTCGTTATAACGTCGTGTTTCTATTTCCGGACCAATGATCGATTATTGAGATTATGTTGCCCCGTCCTTTCTCGTGTCCACCTTTCTCCGATGAGCCTCCAGAAAGAATCCTCTGATTCACCGAGGTCACTCGTTCGCGAACATCCCACAGACAATACCGCGCCTTTTGTCACCCCCTTCCCGTTTTATCGATTCCAACACTGTTGCGGCACTCTTTATTAATTTTTTTATTTTCTTTACTTTTTTTCTCTACACAGACCCACGTTAACGGAACTCGACCAACCGTTATACTCGTTTGGTATATATTATAAATCGTCTATAAAAAAAAAGAAAAAAAAAATGAAAAGAAGCGTTGGTAGGAAAGCTCCGAAGAACAGTTTCACATTAACTCAATATGTCTTGTGTGTGGATTAACTTTTTCCAGAAAATCGTCAATGTGTACTTGTGACTATGAGAGAGTCACAAAGTGTGTACGCTGAACAGACTATATGAATATCAATGATGATGTATTAGAACACGCGAGACACGCGGCCTTTTGCAGGTCCTCCATACTCTCTCTCTGTGATAAAAAATGGCCGAGAAAAAGACAAGGGGTCTTGGTAAGTAAGACGGCCGCAGATAAGGTATATAAATTGTTTGTTGCAGATTTAGATTGCCAGTCGATATTCCGCTCAGCCTGGACCTGTGATGACGACCTGGGAAATTAATGAAAAAAAAAGAACAAAAAAACATTGCCATTACATTTCAGTTGCCACCGCACGGTCATTCTGGTTATGCAAAAGTAAATATTTAGTGAATCTAGAATCACGCAGTTTGTGGGATAATCGTGTCCGTCCATTTTTCCGAATCAATAAGAACGGCGGGTGGGAAAACAATCGTGCGAAATATAACGCCTGTGATTCTTGAGAAAAAAAGAAGAAGAAAAAACAATAAAAAAACGATAGACAAAATTACTAAGGGTTTTATGAAATATCGGTAGAGACACGTACGGGATGATTTTTTCGAGGGGAAAAATGTTGTCAGACCATCCCAGAATGACCTGACCCGAGCAGCGTGGTCAGCAGAGTGACGAGGCAGCTTCTTCGAGAGAACAAAAAAAAACAACTATTCTGGAAGGGCTCTTCGTGATGTTTTCTAACCGAGCTTTGCGCAGGGCCGCCGCACTTCCGGTGACGTTTCGACTGATGACGGATAAGCTCAGGGTCGATCCGAGGGTGACAAGATTTGTCCTGCCGATCGGTTGCAACATCAACATGGACGGTACGGCCCTCTTCGTCGCCACCGCCAGTATATTCATTGCCCAGATGAACGGTATTTTTCTGGGCTTCGGGGAGATCGTCACGGTCATGTGAGTATGATAGCTTTAATTTCGTACGATCGAACGAGTTTATTTTTTCTTTCTAATAATACGTGATTACAATTTTTTTTTCAGTCTGACTTCGACCGCTGCCAGCGTGTCATCGGCATCGGTGCCCAGCGCTGCATTGGTCCTTCTCCTCGTCGTCCTCAGTGCGATCGACGCTCCTGTCCAAGAAGTTTCTCTACTATTTGCCATTGACTGGTTTGTGTAAGTATTCGAGATTGATGGAGAGGCTCATCGAAAATTCCGTTAATATCTAGTGACAAACAACTGATCATTTTTTTTCTATTACAGAGACCGGGTAAGGACGACCAACAATATGTTGGGCGATTGTTACGCTGCGGCAGTCGTCGAACATTTGTCGAAAAAGGAACTGATGGCCCTGGACGCCGCAGCTTATCAAGTAAGAAAAGAATACTCTCAGTACACTGTAAAAAAATTCTGTATAACATTAATACACAGTACATGAATCGACAAATTAACGTAATTCTATCTCACTTTTATAGATTAAATTAATTTTATATCAATTTCGTTAATTAAATTTCATATTCCGGTTTATGGATAAAAATTGCACCATTTTGCAACCCATTTTATAAAAAAAAGAACATTGCATCCTCTTCGACTCGACCATTCGACAAGTCAAGGGTTCTGTTTAATCCAATTTGATTTTATTCTTTCACAGTCGGAAACGGTGCTGCCCACGACCATCGCCAACGGATGCATATCGGCGAATCGGGTACCCGATCCTGACACAGTCGTCGTGGAAATGCAGGACGACACGAGAATAGCCGGCATCGCCAAGTAAACAAGCTTGTTGGGTAGGGCTAGGCTCACTTTACTCGATCACGGTTGATCGCACATCGCATTTTATCTCTCATTCATGTCGCGCTTATATCATCATCACAACAGTCCCTTCATCGTTAGCGCCTTTATTCACATTACTCCCGATCGATAGTTTCGAATAAGTAGGATTCCATTGTAGATATATTCTTGTCGAGGAAGAATAATATCGTTCTCGGAAATCATATAAAAATCGTGCGACTTTTATGCGACCCTATCTCGTTTCTCTTGCAGTCCCAGCACCGCTCCGGCTGAGGTGCCGAGTGCCGTAACAGAGGAGACCGTTTGACTAGTGGCCAACGCCTATTAGACTAGCGTAGCGCGAGATCGATGCCCATTTGTATAATTGACGAAGATTAATTAACAAAAATGAGAAACAGTGCGCGAGGGTTGGGATTTAAAAAAAAAAGAATAATGCGTATATTACGGAGAACAAGGGTATCGAAGAACAGGCTTCCTTTTAAAAACCTGTTCGGGTTTCTTCTTTGCCATCGATCGTCGACACGTAACAATAATTAATATCAGGGTCAACAATTCAATATCCGATCCTTCTCGAGAGGACCCTAAAAAATCCAATGACACACCTGTGTTGTACGGTGTTTACATGAAAGTCACGGTTTATCGGGTATCTTGGAAACAAAAAAGAAAGAAAAACGAACAAAATGTACCGTCTACAAAAATTACGACGATGTTGCATGCCGCGCTGGTGTTTTTTTTATCGATTGTGCGTTCGATTGTCATATTGCGAGATCGGCAGGAACGCGTGAAAAAACAAAGTTGCTCTGCATTGTAGAATTTCTCGCGTTGCGAAAGCTTTGGAGATTAGGAAACGAGACTGAGAATCACTATAGTGGATACACATTAGAACAGTCAGTAAATTGACGTGGTCGACTTGAATAGGGATTATTGATTGTGGCCAACAACGAAGCAGTGAAGGATTATGGATCGAAGGACGGTGGGTTAAAAAAAAATGTTTAAAGCCGTCGCACTCGTTAACCCAAAATCATCGCTCGGAGGAGTAAACTTTAAGAAGAAAAAAAAAACAAGACGCGTGTCAGTGATTTTTGCGATCGGTCGCGCGCAAACCAGCGTCGAATATTGTGGTGCCTTATTTCAATGTACCGGATCAGGTGCGATGAAAGTACGCGTTTTTTTATTGTTTAGTTTGATTTTTGTTTTATCGCGTCGCGCTTTTCGTGTCAAGTTCACGTATATGCCTGAGCGAAAGTATCGTTTTTTTTTAATTTTTCGTCATCGTGTTACATTAGCCAGCGACGGGGCAGGGCGGATTCGGGCACCGGCCGCTGAGAAGACTAAGAAGATACTCGCGTCTCCCTATACATTACTGTCGCCATACTCCGAGTATCCGAAAAATCAAAAGTCGTCGGCGATTTTTTTTTACGCCCCGTCTATTAGTTACTTAGGAAAGGGATAATATATATTTTTTTTGTAAGTGCGTCCTGCTCGTAATAACGATGTGACCAAGCGTTTCTACGAATGGTAAAGAGGTAGGGAGAGAAGAAGATTATAAGAGCGAAGTGGGAAGAGGGAATTAAGGAAGTGAGAAAAAAAAAATTGGCATATAGGTGTTCCTAAATGTAATAAGAAACAAGAAACTACCCAATCATTGGGTCGTACACGATCGCGGCATATTGCAAAACAGACTGTCCTCCATCGGACTTGCTCCGAAAATGAAGAGAAAAAAAAAAAAATACAAAAACATAACGATAACGTGAACTACCGAAGAAGCAAATGCCAACGATCGAGAATCTTGGCGAAGAATCAATAAATATTTGTGGTCTGATGTACCAAGACCAGTAGGCTCTCTTAAATGTGTGACATTATGGCTTTACATTCTTACGACCCAGTGGCTCATGTAATTTCACTTAAACAAACGGGAGTCTTCGTAGATCTCTCGCAGTTGTAATAACGAGTCGGAATGTGTGACCGTAGAAGCGTGCGTGAGTGTGTGTAAAAGATAACGAGTAAAATATAACGAGAGAGGAGAAAAAAAACAATATAATGATAAGAAGAATGAGGGGAGGAGAAGCCTTTCTTCCCTCTGCGGTGCACCCTTTATATCCACACGGTAGAAGAATTCGGCTTTCTATAGAAGTTCGGCTAGCCATGAAGTATATTTACTGACAATGGTATGAGATACGTTGTGTACTTCGAGTAAACACAGACACACAAACACACACACATGAAGACGAAAAATTCACGAAGATACGAGGAAGAAAAAAAACACTAACCACATACAAACATATACAAATGTATACATAATATATTTTGTCAACTGCGCTCGGATCGAACGAATGGTTCGTACATCGAGATTAATAAGGGACTGAGATAAGAGGATTAATGGGATGAGGCTGAAGTGGGCGAAGCGTTACGCTGCGATATGAAAGTGTATTGGCGGAGACGAGATGTGAGCGACGAAAGCCGAGCATTTATTGTCTTCTAAATATGTAGCAATGTTTTATCGGGAGATATGTAATGTCGCGAGGACAATTGGAATAACGACTGGATAACTTATATCACAATGGAATCGGGTGTACCATAACTTTACGACGTTCAATGATCTTTAAGGTCTTACCGATGATTTAGGGACACATTTAGGTAGGGTTGAAATGTGTAAATCGTACTATACAATAGGTTGTTCGAGTGTACAAACGAGTGTAGCGTTTAGTGTGTTGTTCGATTCATAAATAACAAAGACAGAAAATGAAGCAAAAAAAAAAAATGAGCGAAGAGGACGAGGGAAATAAATTGAAAGTGTCTGTCGCAATCAGAGGTCATTGCGTACGGAATGGGAGAACGCGCAATTGTCGCGTGTATCAACCCAGTAGTTCGTCATAATCGATTCGAGACTCATACAACATGACAAAAATCATAAACAAAAAAAAACAAAAACAATTGCAGACAATAAGAGCGTGAAAGTCGAGCGTATCCTCTCTTACAGAATCCATTTTCAATTTCCCACCAACTGATTTCTTTTACGGAATTTTTCAAAAATCTTTACGAACGTATTTCTTTTCGTACCGTGCTGCGTTTATTATTTTATTTTGCTAGAGTCTCGTCCGGACCTACTCCAATCTCGGAAAGCTCTATTTTTCGCCTCACCGCGAACTCTGTTCCTGACCTACCGCAATCGTGCAAAGTGTACTCTCGACCTGCCCTAGACTAGCATGGCGCGATTGCGTAAGGTCAAGAACAGAGGTCGTCGCAGTTCGGGAATGAAACGAAATTTGTAAGACGACACTAGTTCTTAAAAAAAGATTAAAAAAAAAATGTCGCAATATTTCGTTGGGTGACAATTGAAAATGGATCGGGAAAAGTCCTTGGAGGTTTTTTTTTGTCCAAGGTGACGGAGTTTATGCGCCACAAATTGCCAAAGATTATTTTCGCAGATGCTGAAATCTTCAAGGTCACTGTATTCGCGACAACCCATTAAAACGTATTTTGGCGCTTCCAAGAAAGTATATGAAACGGGAAGGGTCAATTTGTAGAATCTTCGTATAGTACGCAATGATCTCGGGATACTATAGGTATATTTGACACGTGCTATAAAACGAGGACTATAGTCGCTGCAGAGGGATCGTTCGAATGTGCGACAACAATGCTTTTTGTTTTATACCGTTCTTCTTTTATTTCCGGTACACTCTAATGATGTATATTGAAACGGCTGAACCAACGGATGATTATAATAATAACGAGCATGTCGTGTAAAATGCGTTGTTGCAATTTCGAATCGATAGCCATTCGGGTGCTAGAGCAAGTCGAGGCTTGTCTCAAAAATCCAATCGTTATACGTGTGTACAGAGAGGTCGATTGCCCGATTGGGAGGCGATCGTATCAATAGACCTCTCAAAGTTATATCAACTACATCTACATGTTTATGTACCTAAGACTCAACAAGTTGTATATCAATATTCAGGTTTATACACGAACTAATTAACCGTCTTTTATTTATTTCCTACAACCGTTCGGCTCGATATGTTCGCCAGGTCTACGATTCCCGAACTTATTCCCATTCTCGTAGTCTTTATATTATTTTTATTATTAGGTGTTGAGAATAAAAAATCCGTAAAAAAATAAACGAGGCTTGCGAAAAAACGCACTTTTCATGCATGAGGCCATAATAATTTTTCGACCGGAAGTGACGTCGCCGAGGGGAAACATTACTTCCGGTCGAAAAATGAGACTTTGAAACAGGAAGTGACGTTTCACCTGGATGACGTAATTTCGGATGAAAAATTGAGATGTTCAAAGTAGAAGCGACGGCACGAAAACATGTTACAATTTTATTCCCAGAAATTTCGAAGAAAACGTTCTTATGTAGTTCTTGCTGATCGGCGGCCAACGTTGATGAGACGTGAGAATACGAATTGTCATGTGCAAAGTTATACGTACCGTACCGAGTAATAAACGACGTTCGATCCGAGTCGTTTATACAGGATTCTCCTCACGTAGACCGTTTTCGCATCGTGCAACCGTACAGTGACGATTGATTTTGGCTACACGTGTAAGGGTTGAATAGGCGTTGTACTTGCCACATGAGAGCAAATCCAAGTAAGCACGCTTTGCACTTGTTGTTTCTCGTTGTCTTACAGATGTTTTCACAACGAGCGTAAGCAACCTTGTCTCAGTTCCGTCAGGGTGTCGAAAAAGTTCCAGAAGTTGGCAAGTCGCTCATCATTCTCCTCGAAACTGATAAACATTTTGCGTCGATAAAAAAAAATATACGCCGATAAGGGGAAAATAATTTGAAGACCGGAAGTTTGCTAAAAAAATTCATTTACTAAGGCCCACCAGTTCATGATGCCGTTTCAAGGGACTTTGTACAGAGAGCGATAATTTGTTTGTCTTTTTTTTCGTTTGTTCTTTTATACAAAATACGATCGGTTCTATAAGTAATAATAGTCTCTCTATTCACTCGTCGTGTTTTAAATTGTAACAATGGAGGAATGGAGCAATTAATATACGATGAGATGAATCACGATTATCAAAATCAGTTCGTCCGTGATTCCTCATAACCGACAGATGGTTTCACCGTTGTCCGCGAATATCATCGCTGCCGGCACCGTTCCACAGAATAAAAGAATCTCCCTGAATCGATTTGCGATCCATCGACCTTAAGGAGTCGCATGCGACCCAAGTTCATTAATTTCCCTCATAAAATTTCCTTCTCGCAAGGAACGAGCCGCAGCCGTCGTACGATCGATAAAACTCTTCAGTCATACAATTATAATACTATTATACATGGCAGTCAGGGTTCGTCTCGGGAACTCGATGGCCTAGGATTGCGGTGTAACCATCGTGTCGCTTTCTAAAACGTAGCGTTTATCTACGTTTTCATTACAAAAAAAAAAAAAAAATAAAAAAAAACAATTTGTCATAATTTATGTACAGAGCTACTTAAGAACTAAAAACTCCTCGTACACCCGACGCGGGTGATATCAATTAACATCTAATATTTACAAAAGTTTCGATCTACGAGTCTGGTATCAAAGTAACGTTCGCACTCGTGCAACCGCTAAATAGTCTCCGCACGTTTCGGGCGTCACACACGCATACTATCGTACATTTAGGATTTACCGAGGCGCAATTATTGTCTTGAAAAGCCTTGACAAAAGTCTCTGCAGTAACATTAAAACTCCGGCGTATCACTTGTCCAATCGCGTTACAAAATTTTGAGTTACCAATAGCTCACACCTCCCCAAGTATTTCAAGCTTTGTACTCCATTAGATACTCGTCCCAAATTCTCGTCGTTAAATTCGCAACTCGTTATCGGCGAGAGGCATGCCGCGTGGTGGACACTGCGATCTCTGCGTCGACGGAGGAACGAGAGGGCTTATGCTCGGACTTCTCGTGGCGAGAGGCGACAGGGACGGTGAAAAGCTGGGGCTGAGCGCTGCGGAGGGAAAGGTCGAGGCGTCGTGACTGATCGGCGATCTGGGTACGATGGCCCTGGCCAGCGCCGGGGCGGCCAGGGAGCGCGGCGCGACGGAGGTGAGCAACGGCGGAGGCGGCGCTTTGTGCACGGGTTTGGCCTTGTGGCTCGCCCCGGAGTTTCCGCTCTGCACGCTCGCCGCGTCGTCCTTCAATCTCGCGATCTCACCGAAGACGTGAGCGAGCGGCTGATACTGCGGTCCCCAGTCGAGCAGGTAGTCCCAATTGTAGGAACCGGTCAATTCCTCCTCGCTGTGAACGATCGAGCTCAGCGATCCGTTCATCGACGGACCGCCCGGCACTTCGAGATCGGACGTTGGTCTGCCGGTCTCGCCGATCTTGCCGTATATCAGCGTAGCTATCTCCGCCTCCGTCACCGCCTCGTCCTCGAAGAGGTGAAGGCTGTCGATGGGCAGAGCCTCGGGCGGACGTCTCGGCGTCCCCGCCGGTGGATCGACGATTCCCAATCTCGCGAGATACTCCTGAGTGTTGTGAACCGAAAGATCGCTCGCCGAATCGCCGTTCTGCTGTCCCTCGTTTATCATCCTTATTTCCTCGTCGTCGCCGTCGTCCTCGGCGGAGCCCCGACCGGAAGAGCCGGACCGATCGCTCCCCGAAATCTCGGACGTGGCTTGCTGTCCGGACTGTCCGCTCGTCCCGTAGGGCGGAATCTCGTCGTACTTCGGCGGGGCGAATTGGCACGACGTCGTGCCGTTTCCACCTGTGACTCCACCGGGCCCAGTCCCGTTCGCCGCGACACCAGCCACGCTCCTTATGGGGATCGTGTCGAAAGCGCTCGGGTCGACGTAACTGTTCGACGACGTCGCGTTGCTCTCGCCGTTCAGTCCGGGCTTCGTGCCAGGCTTCTTGTGGCGTCGAGTGCGCAGATGAAGAAAAAGAAATATACCGCCGAAAGCTATGACGACGAGGAAGAGAGCTATGAGCAAGCCGACGGCCCAGTCGGCCAGTCCGTTCGCCGCTGCGACCGCCATGTTCGACTCTATGTTCGTCGGCACGGCGAAGGCGCTCGATCCGTCCAGGCTGTTGAGATTGTCGTCGACGAGACTTATCTCCACCACGGTCATGTTCGAGAGGGAACCCTGTCTGCCGGAGCTCGCGCTCACCACCAGCCTCGTGGATTCCTCCAGACCCACGTCGAAGTGGCTCAGCTTCTTCTTGACTATCAGCGCGCCCGTCGTGCGGTTGAGCTTCAGGTAGGGATGCTGCGACGTCAGTTGATAAACCACCCGGCCGTCGGGTCCCTTGTCCCTGTCCGTCGCGGTCACGTGACCGATGACCGTGCCGGGCAGAATGTTCATTCGATTTCTCAAGCCGAATCTGTACATCCTCTCCGTGAACTGGGGATGAAACTCGTCCCTCGAGTCGATCTCCACCCTGACCCGGACGGCCGCCGTTCTTCCGCCGGCGTCGGTCGCTCTGAGGGTGAACGCGTAACGATTGCGTTGCTCGTAGTCGAATATCGAGCGCGTGCTCACCAGACCCGTCCTCGCGTCGACGGTGAACAACTTCCAGCTGTCGTCTATGTCGGAGAATCCGTTCGCGGCCGCCGATACTATGGAGTAATTAAGCGTGCCGAATATTCCCCTGTCGAGGTCGGAGGCGCGGGCGGAGAAGACGCTCGTGCCGACCGGCTCGTTCTCGCCGACGAACTCGAGGTACTCCGAGACCGGGAATTTCGGCGAGTTGTCGTTGACGTCCTCGAGCACGATGCGAACTCTGGCGAGGGCGCACAGCGGATAGACCGGGTCGCTGTCGCAAGCCATGACGACGAGGTTGTAGACTTCCGGCGATAAGTCGCAATCGAGGGTCGCGTTCACGCTTATCGTGCCGCTGCTCTTCTCGACGCGGAAGAGATTCGCGTCGTTGCCGGACGTTATGTCGTAGCCGAGGATCGAGGCCGGGCTGTCCGGCAGGTCGTCGTCCGTTGCCTTGATCGTCGCCAGGACACTCCCACGTGGCGCGTCCTCCTTTATCGAAACCTGGTGGAGCTCCTCGACGAACCGTGGATAATTGTCGTTCGTGTCCTCGACGCTCACGACCACCGTCACCGAATCTTCGCCCAGCAAATTCTCCGACGTTGAGTTTTCTTCTCTCGAACCCAGACGCAGAACGTATCTGTAATGCATTAAAAATTAGCGTTTAATAAAATGACACGTTGATCGGTTTGGGAAAGTTGGGAGGAAACCGCATCGAGCGCTTCTCACCTGTCCCGCGTTTCCCTGTCGAGCCTCTTGGCGAGGATGAGCCGTCCTCTGGAGAGCTCGAAAGCGCCGTTGTCGTCCTCGGCGATTATGCTGCCGTCCAGCAGGCCCAGGTCGGACAACTTCGTCAACGTGATGCCCCGCCGAGCGTTCTCGTTGACGCTGATGTTCAGCTCCCGACCCGGCGCCGCGTTCTTCAGGTGGCTCAGCCGAACGATGACCGAGCAGGTGTCCGAGAGCGACGGCTCTCCGGAGTCCTTCGCGACGACGATGAGCTCGATCTCCTTGGGAAGCGGTCTGACGAGGGCCGTTCGATTGACCGTCACCGCGCCCGTCATCGAGTGCACGGCGAATCCTCTCACCGGCTGGAGCAGCTGATAACTGACGACGCTGTTGCGCTCGGTGAGGTCGTCGTCGGTCGCGTTCACCACCAGCAACTCCCTGACCTGGGCTCGATCCTCTGAAACATTAATTAAACAGAAAATCCCAATCAAGATGCGTTCGATTATTTTATTTCGGGGGAACGTTCAGCCTCCGCGATTTAACGTATCCGTGTATTTTAATTAACTCCGAGTCGACTTTTCGTGCGGCGCACCGGCCGCGGGGACGAGACGGTTCCTCGTGTTTATTTATGTGCGAGATGGAGAGGAGGCAAAACTCTCGGTCTCTCGCTTGGACGTGCTCCTCTCGATCCTCCGGACTCCACCCGTTTTTTTTTTCCTCCTCTCATTCGAGGCATTCTATTTCTCCTCCATTCTCTCCCTCTCGCTTGCCAAAATCTCCTTTTGTCTCTCCGTCTCGCACAGCTTTATCCCTGCGAGCGTTACTCTTATCCGTCTCGCGCGCTCTCGCTTTTATACCCTGCGAGCCCTCTTCCTTCCTTTATCTTGGCGCGGTGTCAATTCAAGTTTGGAACACGCCAACAGGACAACGCGTATCTACTAAAAACCAGTTTTTAAACGGGCGTTTATTTCGCACCGAAAAGCCCTCCGCCTCATTCTCCATTCTCGTCTTCCTCTGAGAGAAACCCCCTTTACTCCCCCACCCCCCTTCTCTGCATCGCCCTTTCATACTTTTTATCTCATCGCCGCGGATACTCGGCTCTCCTGGCAACTGGTCAAGAATTCGTTAGAGCTCTATCGAGAATTCATCCCTCTGGAGAGAAAGAATTTTAAAAAAGTCTTCGTTGTGGCCAATCGAGAATTCATCCCTCTCGAGAGAAAGAATTAAAAAAAACGTCTTCGTTCTGCCCAATCGAGAATTCATCCCTCTCGAGAAAAAGAATTTTTAAAAACGTCTTCATTCTGCCCAATCGAGAATTCATCCCTCTCGAGAGAAAGAATTACAAAAAAAACGTCTTCGTTCTGCCCAATCGAGAATTCATCCCTCTGGAGAGAAAGAATTTAAAAAAAAGTCTTCGTTGTGACCAATCGAGAATTCATCCCTCTCGAGAGAAAGAATTTAAAAAAAGTCTTCGTTGTGGCCACTCGAAAATTCATCCCTCTCGAGAGAAAGAATTTAAAAAAAGTCTTCGTTGTGGCCAATCGAGAATTCATCCCTCTCGAGAGAAAGAATTTAAAAAAAGTCTTCGTTGTGGCCACTCGAAAATTCATCCCTCTCGAGAGAAAGAATTTTTAAAAAACGTCCTCGTTGTGCCCAATCGAGAATTCATCCCTCTCAAGAGGTAGATTTTTTTTTAAGTCGACGTAACTGGCGAGACTTTTTACCTGTGAGAGTTGCAACGTATGCAGCCTGCTGGAACCTCGGTGAATTATCATTGAGATCCGTGACGCGAACCGTGAGCTCCGTGTTGGCCTCGTGAATTCCGTCACTGGCGATCATTCGCAGTGTATACTCGTAACGTTTCTCGGCGTCGAGATTTTCACGTATTATGATTTTGCCACCGTAACGATCGATGCTGAAGGGTCCCGGATTCGTTGCGTTGTCGAAACGATAGGTCAGCGCTGGCGAACTGTCCACGTCGTTGGCCGTGATGGACGTCAGCACGGTACCCACAGCGGTGCCTGCCGAGAAAAAAAAATCATTATTAAATCGTCAATTAAAAATTATAATATTAAGAAAAATATAAATTTGTAAAATGACGAGAAGATAAATTTGTAAAATAAAGAGAAAATACATTTTCCAAATGAAGAGAAAGTAATTTTTTTTAATGAAGAAGAAAAAAGATTGGGGACGTTCTTGGTAAGAAAATGTTTGTTGAAGGCACAAACCATTTTTCTACCGCGCGCATATACAGGAGAGATTGAGACTCGGAGATCCATAAATCCATTCGAATAATTCTGCATAATGCCATAAAACATTTTTTTTTCTCGTCCTACAAGGACGAATGTAGTTGGGCAAGAGATGACCTGACGTAGGGTCTCGTTCGTTACTTATTCCCAGAAGCACATTGTCGTGTTCGAATTTGCGAACGAGTAAGAATACACCGCGATTACATACACGAATTGTTCGCGATTAAACTCGCCGGTTGAATCGCCCGACGGCCAGGCAAAGTAGTACACACGTGTATGCCGGAGTGCCGCTCCTTCGAATATGGCAAGACGTATCCCGTACTTAAAATGCATTGGATCCTGCCTATCGAGCCGTTTCATCTGGCCGTGCGCGAGGCCTCGACCCGACCGACGTCCAAGCCCCCCCGCTCGGAAATCACCGAGATTTCCCCTCCATTGAGAGAACCCGCGAGCTTGAAAATTAATCTCACAAGCTTTGACACTGCCACTTGACGCCCAGAGGCATGGATACTCTTCTCAGCCGCGAATCGAGTCTTGGCCAATTCAGATTAAACTGATATTCTAACAACGATCATTTTCACAATAAAATATCAAGGTAATACTTTCATCCGCACCAAATTTATCGAAATATCTACATAATAATAAAGTTCATCGCGATTGGGCACTCACACGGATACTCACGGATACTCACGGATGCTCACTCAAATACTCACAAATACTCACACATACTTACAAATGCTCGCAAATTCTCTCAAATATTCACAAATGCTCGCAGATTCTCTCAAATATTCACAAATGCTCACAAATATTCACAAATATTCATAAAATATTCATAAATATTTACAAATATTTACACATATTCACAAATATTCACAAACATTCACACATATTCACACATATTCACAAATATTCACAAATATTCACAAATGTTCGCAGATACTCGCAGATACTCAGAGGCTCGCATGGATACTGCGAGTGCGCGAGTCAATACAACTGCCGGTAAAAATATATAAAAGAAAATATAAAAGTAAGCATATCGTTAATTTTTTCGTGAATAATAAATTAAATCAGTAGATTCCCGACTATTAATCGATGACCGGTGAAAAATTATCGTTACTTCCTTCTTTAGTGTTTCCCGAGAAATCAGTATTGATACCTCTCTTTGTACGTCTCTGGGGCGTCCCTCTTCTGGTATAATAAAGGTCGAATGGATGTGCACGCGCGTGTAGTATGCGGTGATTACAACGAGTACCTATGCAAGGCGAAGGAGGAGGATCGGTGGAATGACGTGGAAGAGAAGATGAGAGCTCGGTGACCGCGTTCGAAAGCGATTTACATGACTTTAACGGTGCGACGAAATTTACGAGCGACGTAAAGCCGCGTGCCAACTAGTCGTTTGCCACGCAGCTCAGAACGCAGCTGTGGGAGTCGGTAGGCAGTGAGTAGATACCCGGAGGTCGCCTTCGGGGGTAACGAAAAAAAAAAAAAAAAACGAAAAAATCTACATGAAACAAGAAAGATTCACCGCAGTCCTGGTCGCCCTTTACTACTACAGTTCCATACGATATATGTACTTTAAAGAGTAGTGTTAAAAGATATTAGCGGTGTCGGCGGGTCCTAAAACGTTTTCGAGACAAAGTTTTCGACACAGACAAAACTTTTTAATGTAATTAAAAGAAATAAAAAAAATTTCGACTAAAAAAAAATACCTTCGAGTCTGAGATTTTTTAAACTTTATCCGCCCACCGTTCCGAACAATCGATCGAGGAGGATTTTCGATAAAATTTTTTATTGGAGTTATGATTCCGTTTATCCTTTTTTTCCCTTTTAATTACAATTCCGATTAACCGTGTGTCGTCTTCGGTGTCTTAAGTGCGGAAACAAGAAAGATTCACCTCAGTCCTGGTCGCCCTTTACTACTACCGTTCCATACGATATATGTACTTTAAAGGATAGTGTTAAAATATATTAGCGGTGTCGGCGGCCCTAAAACGTTTTCGAGACAAAGTTTTCGACACAGACAAAACTTTTTCATGTTATTAAAAGAAATTTTAAAAATTCCGATTAAAAAAAAATACCTTCGAGTCTGAGATTTTTTAAACTTTATCCTCCCACCGTTACGAACAATCGATCGAGGAGGATTTTCGATAAAATTTTTAATTGGAGTTATAATTCCGTTTATCCTTTTTTTCCCTTTTAATTACAATTCCGATTACCCGTGTATCGTCTTCGGTGTCTTAAGTGCGGAAGGCTGGGTGAGATCGGAGATGTCCGACTATAACACGTGAGCCCATAAAACGGAGCGAAGCCAGGAGAGCGATCGGATCGCGTACGTAGGTACGAGAAGCGGCGCACAGCGGTGCGAGGTATCGAGAAAGGATTCGCGATTAAATTTGCCACTCTCGTACGTGAGCCGTGAAAAAGTTTTGAACAAGTGGCCTAACCGAAGGGCTATTAAACAGCCGGCATGGGCGGTGCTGATCTCATTCCCGCTGAGGTAATTAAAATCTTCGATTCCGGTTCGGGTAATTAAAATCAATTATTGTGTGCCGCCGGTGTTGCGAAAGCAAAAGAGGGCGAAAGCAGCTGGTGCGGCGTATCCGGGGATAGGATACTCGACCGTTTCCACCGCGTACGTAGCGTCGCCGATTGCTCGTGATTTCTTCTTCGTTTAAGATTTTTATTTATTTTTTTCCTCCGGAAGCTCCGCGGTGCGGAGCCCGAACGACGAGGCAGCGGAACGCGACTGGTAGCACCCTCGAGCAGCAGTCCTCGATACAACTATAAACTTATATTGCCAACTGGCACATTAAACCGATTGCCAATATGCGTGACCGCGGTAATATATATTTAGCTCTCCGTATCTCCGAAGGAATGATCTTCGCGATATCCTAACGATAATTATGGATTCGATCGGATTAATTATCACGAAGATTCCTCGTGCATCGCCCCCGCGGAAATATATTAAAAACCATTACTTTCGTCGCCTTTATAACGCGAGTCTTGGGGCACCGCGTCAAAGGCCCGGGCCACCGGGTCTCCTGCCATGGAGAGAGCCCCATTGAATCGTATCTGTCAATGGTGAACAATATGGTGGCAGAAGTGGGCGCGAGAAGAAAAAAGGTAACCGAGGAGGACAAACTCGCGAGTACAAGAGGCGAGAAAGAGAGTCGACGTGAGGGGGGAGAGGGAGCCGCACGCCGGCAGCAGCCCCCGTTCGCTGCTCACCTAAGTTATGCAGATTGTTCCGAACAGTTGGACTTTAATGTCGGCATAAATCCTTTACCACTTAACTTTATACTTTGGAGAGCAGGGCGCGACACCCACTTGGCTGGCCGCGGGATCCCCCAACCTCTCCCTACCTTCCTTTCTCTTTCGATATTTCTTTTTTTTTTGTTCTCTTTTTCTTTTTCGATTTGGAGCATACAGAGCCGGCGCAACGACTGTCTACCCGGCTCCGTCTTCCCCAATGCGCCGTGCCCGCCGAACGACTCGATCGGGAGCGGGACAGAGCATTTAATATTTATTTTACGACGTCGCGGAGAAGCGACGACGATTAGCACGAGGTGTTTCTCTCCTACACGTGCGGTTCGTACTTGCAGTATGCAACCCGGTAAGTCACGTGACGCGTCCCATTAGCCTATGCGGAGCGCTCGGTTTATTCTCGTAAACTCCTCGTCTCGCGATCCTATCCATGACGAATCTCTAACCAGCAGCGGACGCGGTCGGAGCTTCGTCAGCCCCGGGCGATTACCCTCTCGATGAGAGGGCACTCCACGTTCGCGCTATGCTCCAGTTTAACGCTCGAATTATACGCGACGCGCCGTTATGAAGTTATTATCGAGATTAAAGGGAAAATTATGGTTTCCGAGTCGCAGATTGATGTTCCGAGGGCGACGATCGAATCGGTCTCACCTTCGGGCACCGATATGACACGGCGTTCCGGGAATGTCGGCTGGTTGTCGTTGACATCGATAACGCGAACGCTGAGAGCCGCCGTTCCGGTGAGCTGAGGATTTCCTTGATCCGTCGCGATTATCGTGAGCCTGTATTTCTCACGGATCTCCCGATCCAGGACGATGTTGGTTCTTACGACTCCGCTGTACGGTGGACTTATCGTGAAGGCGTTGTCGGGATTACCGTCGACAATGTGATAGAGTATTCTGCTGTTGAGACCCTGATCGGCGTCGCTCGCCGATAGCTGTAAATTAAAAACGCGAAATTGTTAAGTATGGCAGCGAAAATCGAGTTGGATTATTATTATTATTATTATTATTATTATTATTATTATTATTATTATTATTATTATTATTATTTATATTGAATATAAAGCTTTAGGACGGCTTCATATTTATGGTCGCCCGCTATTACAAAATAGCGGGGCGAATAGAAATATATTAATAAATAAACGGACGAACTCGGTAAAAAAAAAGTCGTCTGAAAATTAATGTACCGGACTGGAAGTATTTATGCAAAAACTGGTATATTAAATTTCATGTACAATTGTGAGGAAAAATTAATAAGGTAAATGGCCCAGTTTCCGCCATCTTCAATTGTTAAAGGGAATATTTTATTAAAAATATACGTATCGCGGCATTAATCAAGAGTAAACCGCTCTTTATTTAACGTATGCTGTATTTATTATTAGTATAAATTGCGATCAATGGCGGTGGGACAGCGGCCGAAACTGGGCCGTTTACCTTATTCAGTGTATTAAGAACATTGGGAATACTTTATTTTTAGTCATTTACTTTAATTACTATGAAAAAGTAATTTAATTTTTATGACAATTGTACAGTAAATTTAATGTACCAATATTTGCATAAAAACTTCCAATCAGGTACATGAAATTTACAATTTTCTCAATTCGCTCCACGTCCCTTCGTCATTGAAAACCGATAGCAACATGAACTTATCGCTTGGGACCAAGCGTGTACGTACCTTCACTACGAAATTACCCTTGGCGTTTCCTTCGAGGACCGTCGCGGAGTATTGGCCCTGCGTGAATATCGGCGGATTGTCGTTTATGTCCGACACCCTGACGATGAGTTTGGCGTAGGCCTCGAGAGGTTCGGGCCCGGCGGTTCTGGCCACGAGAGTCAAAACGTGCCTGGAACTCTCTCGCGGTGCCTCCCTCGGTTGCTGACCGTCGAGCGATCTCTCCCAAGACTCGACGCCGCCGATTTGCATCGAGCGATCCTCCTGAATCCCCAAATCGGTCCATAACTCGGCGTCGAGCCTCTTCGGATCGTTCACCCTCACGAGGCCGGTGTCCTCGTCGATGACGAAGGTCGAGTACTCGTTTCCCGATCCGATGGAATACGATATGTGATGGCGACGACCGTCGGACCGAACCGCAGTGACGCGGACGACTTCGGTGCCCGCGGCCGAGTTCTCCTGAACGACGACTTGGTACGTTTCGTTCTGAAATCTAAGAACGGGAATGGAATTCTCCGGATCGCCGATCCTCACTTCGACGAGGCCCTTCGAGCTCCTCGGTGGATTTCCCTTGTCCCGCGAGAGGACCTCGAGATGATAAATCTTGCCGTAATCCTGCGCCAGCGACGAGGTAGCAGTGACGACACCGGTGTTCGGATGAATGCGAAACTTCGGCTTTTCCTCCTCTCGCAAAAACGTGTAAACTACTTCGCCGTTCGCTCCTATGTCGGCGTCTCTCGCTTTCACTTGGACTATATTCTGTCCCGGCTGAATGTCAATCGGCACTTGGGCTTTGAAGGGGTACTCCTCGAATACCGGCGCGTTGTCGTTGACATCCGTCAGGGTGATCTCCACGGGGATCGACGTTCTTTTCGCGTCGTAACTACCGCCGTCGGTAGCTAGTACGAGAAAGCTGTAAGTGCTCTGACGCTCGCGATCCAGCAGCCTGCAATTGCAATATACACATCCATTATTATTACTATTACCAGCGATTATGTTAGCTCGCGCGCTTCCCCCTATGTGTAAGTATGTGTAAGTATGTGTAAGTATGTGCAAGTATGTGCAAGTATGTGCAAATATGTGCAAGTATGTGCAAGTATGTGCAAGTATGTGCAAGTATGTGCAAGTATGTGTAAGCATGTGTAAGCATGTGTAAGCATGTGTAAGCATGTGTAAGCATGTGTAAGCATGTGTAAGCATGTGTAAGCATGTGCAAGCATGTGTAAGCATGTGTAAGTATGTGTAAGTATGTGTAAGTATGTGCAAGTATGTGCAAGTATGTGCAAGTATGTGCAAGTATGTGCAAGTATGTGCAAGTATGTGCAAGTATGTGTAAGCATGTGTAAGCATGTGTAAGCATGTGTAAGTATGTGTAAGTATGTGTAAGTATGTGTACGTATATGTAAGTATGTGTAAGTATCTGTAAGGATCAATAAGTATCCGTGTGAGTATCTGTAAATATCCGGGAGTTCTGTGAGTATCGGTGTGAGTATCCAATCGACTTGAATTTTATTAGTACGCAGATGATTCTCGGTCTTATCGGCATTAAAAACGGTACGACCGGGACGCGAGGTTACTATTATTATATTGAAATATCTATCCCGCAAATGCGTCAGAGAAAGATACTCGTTACTATCTAGCGAGTAGGATATGATTTATTTGAATGGACAACCCCGGTTTTGTACAGTACGATATAGCCCAGTGTCTTTGTATTACGGAGTACGAGATCCAGTTAATGCTTTGTGACCACCGCGGCATTAGATGGTATGCAAAGGGAAGATGAAACAACGAGACGCAGAGACTACTTCGGTGCGCTCGCGGTGGCCTAAGAAACGCGTCCCTTACCGCCGTCCGCTTATTTTGCATATCAGGCTTTTTGCCGGCTGAAATAATGCATTGAAATGCCAGCACGTGTTGTCCCGGTGAAATGACACACGGCTGTCTGGTCTACACCGCAAAAGCTGTTCCCGCCTCCTGGGACCCGGTGGCACGCGTTCTCTTACACGCCCGCGCGGGCATACGACAAAGTTGTACGGCAGGGTCCCCACGTTCGGCTTTATACGGTTTTTATTTTTTTATTCCCTTTTTCCTACGACGGCCACGATCGGTAATTTAAAGAGGCATCGTCACCATGATATTTGCATAATTTCGTTCGGTAGTCGGAATCTCGCTTGGATAATAGTTAACTTTATTTCGGAGAGTTGCAAATTCTCCCGACCCGCGTAAAGTAACGCCGACGTTAATTAAAATAGCCGTAGGAATGCGTATCTTCGAGGGAGCCCGCGTCGACGAGTCGTCGTCTCTGAATCTCGTAGAGTCATCACGAAGAGGCTATCCACGCCGGATCTTTAGAGTTACACTTATTTCAGAAATTGTCTAATGTTCATTCGGACGGCACCAAAAACGACACGGTTTGTCTAATTAATTACGATCGTCCCCGATAACGCGCAACATTGTGTCGACCTTGGCCGGAAGCCAATGCACGGTAGGTGGATCTTTTCTCGGTCAACGGACTCTCCTCGTACGTGCACCATGCCACGTTCACCAACTTTATACTCGTATTTTCCTTTTCTTCATTTTACTCCATCCCTCTTTCTCGCGCATTTATTGCGTGCGGAATCAACAGAATGAAAATACCTTTGAGACTCTGTATAGAGGCTACGTGTAATGCATGCGAGATCGTCTAATCGAGCGAGGAGAGCGTCGGAGCCGGAGACTCTCTCGACGGGCGAGAGGGAACGCGGGAGAGAGATATCGCGAACGCGGAGGGGGGGTTTTTATAATTTTACGACTCCCCCTGCACTCTCGCCTCACAATCGCCCTCGCAGTTCTCCCTCGTCCCGCACCTCCTTTCATCCTTCTCTCTATTTTACGACCTCATCATATCCCCCCGCTACGTACCGCGGCCACGATAATATTCCTCCCTGATCCTAATCGGAGGAGCAATAAAGGTCGTGGCAATTAACGCCCGGATGAAATTAGCCGCAGCTCTGTCTTTCAGCGGAAAGAGGGAACGGCGAGCTAGAGTGCGCGAGGAGCGCGCGGTTATGCATCATCATCGTCGCGCCGGTGAGGGCGCGGAGAGAAGAAACTCGTCCTCGACTCACCCGGCAGTGGTGACGACTCCCGTCAGATTGTCAACTCTGAAGAGCCAAGTCGTTTCCTCGGCGACGGAATATGTTATCTTTCCGTTCGCCCCTTGGTCGGGATCCGACGCCCTGACTGTTATTATCGAGGAATCGGTCGGCACGTCCTCGGACACCGTGGCCAGATATTTTCCCGGCAGATGGTTCGGCGGATGCATCGACGATCTGTACTGACCGAACGACGATTCGCGCTGACGAGAATTGCCGTATTCGCCGATCGCGAAAGACGGCGGATTGTCGTTCACGTCCAACACTATAACGGTTATGTTGCACCGAGCTTCCAAGCTCGGACGACCCTTGTCCTTCGCCGACACGGTCAGCACGTATTTCGGTACGGTTTCCCGATCGAGACTCGAGGCAGACAAGACACCGCTCGTAGGATCCAGTTTGAAGTTTCCTCCTATGTTACCGCCTGAAAATAAAGAAAAAGGTTGACGATGTCAAGACTTGAATTCATGTTTTTTTTTTTACATTTTTTTTACACTGTTGTCGAAGACTCACCGACGATGCTGTATATCAATTCTCCATTGTTGCCCTCGTCGCGATCTATCGCCGCGACGGTGTGAATAACCGACGAAACCTCGTTCTCGGGAACCGCCAGAGTGTAGCAAGATCCCGGCCTGAATTCCGGCGTATTGTCGTTCTCGTCGACGACGATGACTTGGAGGGTCGTCAGGTCGAGTATCTTGTTGGATTTTGCCAATACGGGAACGTGGTACTCGGGAACCTTCTCTCGGTCCAGGGACTTGCGTAAGAACACGACGCCGCTGTTCGAGACCCCAAACTTATCGGACGCGGAACCACCGGGGATGTGGAAGCTCACGTTTGCTGAAATCATAAATAAGATTATTCGTTAAGAACTCTTTGACTCTCGAGGGTTATAACACAAGGCGCCGAAGGTCCTTGCTTCTCGGTACTGCTTCGGGCTTTTATACGCGTCCTATAGTCGTCCTCGTCGACGCATTTAATGCATTCGATTCTCAAATTCCAAGGAACGTCGTTTAGCCTGTCGAGGATTTTTCTTTTTTTTTATCGGGCTTAGACAAACCGCGTAAAAGAAAGGGGAAGGTCTGGTAAACACAGGATGCGGGAGTGTGTGAGTGAACGTCGGGACGCGCGCACACACACGGATCGAACTTCGGGGTAGAGTGGTGATTTGCCTATGCGTAGTGCGCGCCCGGCAAAGGCTCCTGCCGGCTCGATGATATACGCGGCCATTGTTCGCAATCCCTCTACTCGCCGAGCGCCTTCTACTACTTGTTCTTTTCTATAGGAGCAGCGGTAGTACCTGCTTTTCAACCGGTAGCCGCTCTCCCTCCCAGGGGAGAGAAAGAATGAGTGAGAGACACACGACCGTTCTGTATACACACTGTATATAATACCCGTGCGGCGAGGATACCTCTAAGGAATCGTCGCTGCGTCCATCGCCCCATGTCCGAGTCGAGAATTTCACCGAGCAATTTATGCACGATTATTTATCGCTTTGTACGAACCTTGCTCACTAGCGATCGCCGGACCGGCAACATCGAGAACGGTACTTCCGACTGCTAAATCTTCCGATACCCTGGCAATCGGCGATGGGACTAGAAGACGCGGAGATCCGCTCGTTTGTCCCGAGGCCATTATCAGAGTCAGATTAAGGGTGGCTCGCCGCGCCGGTGTGCCGTGATCGTTCGCGGTTATCTCGATCTCGGCGTCTCTTACGATCGGCTTCACGAGAGTCACTATACCGGAATCGTAGCCCACCGAGAATCTCCCCTGCTCGTTTCCGGCCGTTATCACGTAGGAAACGCGCCCGTTGTCACCGGCGTCCTTGTCAACGGCGACGACTCTCACGATTACGGCTCCTGAAACGTAGAGCGACGTGTTTTTAAGACAAATTCACTGGCGATAGGACATCTATTTTACTAACTCATGCACGTAAAATCCCGCTTTCCGTTCCTCGCATTTTTGCGCATCGCGTGCGAGAAAAATACTGCGCATGCGGACGAGCGCAAAATTATATTTTTTTCGCACTAGTGCGGGAAAGTGACTTTCTGCGCGCACTTCCCAATAACGAAAAGCGGGATTTTCGTGAATTTGTTAGGAAAAAATTCTGTTAATGGCACGGGCGTAGAGAAGGGAATCCTGACTCGTGTCAATGCCGCATTTTCACACTCGTCAAGAACTCCCTTTCCACGCCCTAGCCATACAATTAACTATGGTAGACGATTTTTTTACATACCAGACTTTAGATCGGCACTGGCTGGAAGTGTTGTAGTTTCGGGTGCGACGAATACAGGATCGTTGTCGTTCTGATCGAGGACGACA
Organism: Ichneumoninae sp. A BG-2022a; assembly: GCA_030522665.1. Taxonomy (NCBI): domain Eukaryota; kingdom Metazoa; phylum Arthropoda; class Insecta; order Hymenoptera; family Ichneumonidae; species Ichneumoninae sp. A BG-2022a. The sequence continues at coordinate 29,157 of JAPYZC010000958.1, forward strand.
ATTCTCGCGGTGACGGTGGCGGCGAGTCTGTCGGTGATCGGCGCGCAATCGGAGGCTCGAAGAATGAGTGTGTAATCGCTGCGCTCCTCCCTGTCGAGAGGTCTCGCGATCGTCAGCGCGCCGGTCAGCGAATCGACGGCGAAACTTCCGCTCGTCGGAAACTCCGACACCAGATCGTACGTCAGGTCTCCGTTCAGACCGCTGTCGCGATCGCTCGCCGTCAGGTTGTAAATAGTCGAACCGATCATCGCACCCTCGGAAACGCGGATCGTTATTGGATCCTGAGGCCACGACGGTGGATTGTCGTTCGCGTCCTCGATTATTATCTTCACCGATACGGCGATGCTCTGAGGATTGCCGATCGACGTTGTGTCCAGAGCCCGGATGTCCAGATGATACTCGCTGACGTTCTCGCGATCGAGCGAGTGAGCGACCACCAATTGACCGGAACCGCGGTCGACGTCGAAGGCTGCGAACTGCGTGAGAGGCGTGAGAGAGTTCAGCGTGAAGGCGACGCGACCCGCTGTGCCCGCTCCCGAGACGGAACCCACCGGCTCGCCGATACTCGCGTCCTCTCGAACCTGAAGAGCACAGATGAGAACGTTAATGTCGAAATACTGATTGTGGTTGTTCGGGGAAATTCTATGGTACGCGGTTGGGGAAAACTCACGTTAAATGTTAGACTGCTGCTGGAGAAGGTCGGACGATTGTCGGCGAGGGCCAGCACCTCGACGCGAAGGGTACGGACGCTGTGCCGAGGTGGACGACCCGCGTCACTGGCCTTCACCGACACCCTGTAGACGTTGCGCTCCTCGTGATCCAGCACGGATTTCGTCTTTATCATGCCGGTTACCGGGTCGATCGTGAACACGTTGTAACCATCCGAATCTCGATCTGCGGAAAAACAATAGCAGTTGATTAAAAATTGGGTACTAATAAAAAAATTAGGAATTCATTTAAACTTCGGACTTAATTCAAAATTAGGAATAAATTCGACATTACGAATAAATTCGAAATTAGGAATAAAATAAAAATTAGGAATTCATTCAAAATTAGGAATTAATTAAAATCAGGAAATAATTCACAATTAGGAATAAATTCAAAATTAGACCCGATAATATTCCAGATAGACAGGCAGCCCGAATCACAAACGTTGCTACACCTACGTCCGTTTCGTGGCGCTTGTCTATTTCGAATTGCCGGCGAAGAACGCAGTGCAGAGAATGTCGCCTCACCTTTTAGAATGCTGTACGTAACGGAAGCGTTTTCGCCAAGATCGGTATCGAGCGCCCTGACTCTGGCGACTTCCGTGCCCGAGGGTTGTTCCTCTCTCACGCTGACGACGTCACCCTGAGGATCGACGATCTGCGGCGAATTGTCGTTGACGTCGAGGACCGTAACTTTCAGAGGAACCCTCGCGGCCCTCGACGGCGTTCCCTGGTCCCGCGCCTCCAGCACCAGCTCGTGAACGCTCCTCGTCTCACGGTCCAGCGGCTCGCGTGTTGTTATTTCACCTTGTGGAAATAAAAAAAAAAAATAATAAAAAATAAAATAACGTTAAGTCAATGGGCTAAGAAATGCGAGAAAAAAAAATAATAATCCGCCGATCGTTTCGATGGCGCGTCCTTCGGGCGGTGTAGAAGACTGTCTATGAGAGAACGTTGCCGCGCGCGTGCTTCTACCTCGCAAAAATGCAAAGCTCGTACACTCCGAGCGAGACTCTCTCGCCGTCCCGACGATCCTGTGATCCGAGGACCATGCGGGACAATAAAAAGTATAGTAGGGCGCGTGCTAATGCACTTCTCGTGTAGTCTTCGTGCGGAATACCTATACACGCACTCACTCTCGCTCCCGCTTCTCCGTCTCTTCTCTCCTAATATTTGGGAATGTCCTGGCGAGTGAGAGGCGCACATATTCGCTTTAAGGTCGGGGTGAAAATAAGGAAAAAACGAAGAAAACGACATTCGTCGCGGCGCATCGTGCGAAGAGAAACGAGACGGGTCGTCTCTTTCAAAGGATAGTTTCTTTTATTTATTTTTTTTTGCCATTCGCTTAGTTTTACTTCTCTCGAGAAAAAATAAATAAAATTCGACGAGCATCCTTGGGGCATTCGCGCGGGGTAACAATCTCATTGATACTTTAGGGGTCGCTTGTGCGAAATGAAAATTTCGAAGGTACCTGCGGGCAGACGCGCCGTCACGGCTCGTAGCACATGTGCAAGAGGATAATATTAATGTAATCGGAGGAGCTTCTTTCCTTACGACATTCATCGCGACGCATCGTGCAGAAACGAGACGGGTCGCCTTTTCCAAGGGATTGTTTTGGTTTTTGCTTTCGCTTAGTTTTACTTCTTCCAAGGAAAAAATTATAGTAATTTATGACACTAGTGCGATAAAACTTTTTCTGACGGGTGTGAGTTTGCAGCTCGAGCCGAAGGCGAGTGTGCAAACAGACAAGTTAAAATTAAGATTTTCGCACGAGTTAAAAAAAAGTTTTTCGCACGAGCTGAGAAATTGTTTTTCGCACTAGTTAAGGAACATTTTTTCTCACGAGTTAATAAAAAGTTTTCGCACGAGTTAATAAAAAGTTTTTCGCACGAAATAAGGAAAAAGTGTTCACATGAGTTAAGAAAAAGGTTTTCGCACATAGAACAAAATTGTACTTCACAAGGTGTTAAAATGGGGATTTTATACACGCGATAGTGCGATAAAACTTTTTCTGACCAGTGTGAGTTTGCAGCTCGAGCCGAAGACGAGTGTGCAAACACACCAGTTAAGAAAAAGATTTTCGCACGAGTTAAAAAAAAGTTTTTCGCACGAGCTAAGAAAAAGTTTTTCGGGCTAGTTAAGGAACATTTTTTCGCACGAGTTAATAAAAAGTTTTTCGCACGAGCTAAGAAAAAGTTGTTCGCACGTAGTACAAAATTTTATTCCACAAGGTGTTAAAATGGGGATTTTATACACGCGATGCGTAAAACTGCAATTTTCGCACCGAGTGAAGTAAAACCAATTCGGCAAGCATCCTTGGGGTATTCCCGCTGGGTATTACCAATCTCATTGATACTTCAGCGGCCTTCTTGCACGAAATGAAAATTTCGAAGATAGCTGCGGGCCCCCAGGCAGTCACGGCTCGTAGCAAATGCGCAAGAGGATAATATTAATGTAATCGTACGAGGTTCTTTCTTTACAGTATATACCGGTACACCCGAGGAATATAGAGATGAAAGATTGAAAATGTATGTTACAATCGGACGCGTGCTGTTGCCGAGCGTCGATGTTGATAATGACGATTGTAGTGGTGAATGGAGAATTCCGGGCACGCTTCACGATCCTTTATTCGCCTACCTAGGGCTGCGTGTACACACAAAAGTTGTACACGGGGTACATCGGAGCGCGGGGATCGGAAGCAACGCTATGGAATGCAAGATCGCGGTCGGCTCGCCGTCTCGGGTTTTCTAAGCTCGTACAACAATAACGGCCGGATGCGAGCGATGCGGGCAGTGAAAGGGAGATTTTACGTTTAAAATAACATCGACCATCGTCTCTATCTGGAGGGGGAGTCGCGTGCACGCACACTCCGTGCACCGAGCAAAAAAATATTGTACAATTTTAGAAACTTTTATATTAATAATATTTTCAAACCAGTTTTTACTATTCACACTTGGCTCTCGGGCTGACGTCAATAACATTATGAAGAACAGGTCGAACCTGAGGCTTGGGCAAGTCTCCGTCCTTGTCGTTGCGGATCGTACTGAGATGGAGCAGGATTGGCTCAAAAAAGCCCGGACGGAGCTTGAAAATTGCAAGCAAGAAATTTGACGACACAATACCGTAAGGGCATCCCTCGAGTAATCTCAAAATAGACGTATTATTAGATTAGCCAACGAGCTTACGAACATCGATCAGATTTTAGGAGTTCCAGGTCGCATATTTCGTAAGTCACTGATTTTGCATTCGAGAGTGCAGCAATAACCGCACTGTATATACATTAATCAATCTCGTAAGATCCCGAAAAGGGTGTACAGGAAAAGAACGAAAAGGAAAAATTCGTTCCCCGATCATTAACGAATAAAGAAAAAATATATATATTTTTGTAACTCATCCATGAAAAGTGCTATTTTTCGTGCTTGCCGAGAGTGGCGTAAGTGGTGCTTTACAGCCAAGTGTGCCATAAATTCCCGGTGCATGCGCACATCGGGCCGATTTTACTTTACGCACGCTTTTCGTACCCGTGGCTCGCATCACAGCGTGCGTATAAAATTGGCTTTACCGCACTTGTATCGTAAATTACTGTAACGATTCTATCTTAGTTCTCTTCTTTGTATCGCTTCTATTGCTATATGGCCACATTGTGCGCGTGTGCGCATATTATGAAAGTATCTGGTTAAAAAGAGCTTGTCTCGTGAATAGAATAAATAAATAAATTACTGTTCGGACAGTAAAATCTTCAACGACTGTTCAACGACTGTTGTAAATGTATCCGTGCCTCATGCCGTGGAGTGATATCTAAATAATAATCGGCGGCATTCTTCGGATAAATTCCAAAGCGCTATCGTGTGCAATTACAGTTGCACGAGCATTTATGCATAGCGCTTAAAAAATATAAATAATATTTTCGAACGAGCGGTCACCATTCGCACGGTAAAACGTTCAACGGGTGTTGCAAATTTTTCCATACCTCATGCAGCACAGTAATATCTAAATAATAATCTCCGGTATGGAATTGTTTAGATAAATCCCGAAGCGCCATCGCGTGCAATTACAGTTGCATGCGAGCACCTATGCATCACACAAGATCGGCAACGACGCGTTAAAGTAGTGTACATTCGTGTATTATATGAAAGCCTCAAAACGAATTCCGGTCGCGTCGTTAAACCCCCGGGTTGCCCGGCTTCTCTTTCGCGATGGAGGATAGTGCGAGACAATCAGGAAGAAACCTAAGAGCGAGGGAGAGAGGGCGAGGGAAAGAGAGCGCGCGAGCGAGCCACTCAGCAGAATATAATGGCTATCGGATTATTGCCCGGGCTCATCCGCGTGCGACGAATCGTCCGGAGATTACTTCCGCGCGCGCTCGCGAGCTCTCTCTCGCATCGCTTAAACGCTCTCGTGTACTTGTACCACCTTCGATTATCCCATGAAGAGATCTTCTCTCCCTCGAAACATGCAAGCTTCCTTTCCCGATCTTCAACTCGCATTACTCCCTCTCGCTCCTCCCCTCATCGCCGCGGCGTTAAACTCTCTTGCGAATTCTGTTACGTTATAACGTCCTCGGCTAACCTGTGTCAGGATCGACGGCGAAGCTACTGTTCGCCTGAACTATGGAGTATCGGAGGAGCGAATTTCTTCCGAGATCCGGATCGGTCGCGCTGACGCTGCCGATAACAGTTCCGGACGACAGATTCTCCAGCAGCTCGAACGTGTAGAATTCCTTGTCGAATCGGGGCGTGTTGTCATTGTCGTCGAGGACCGTCACGAGAACCGACGCCGAGGCCGTCGCCGCCGGTGATCCGTTGTCGGTCGCGAGAACTGTGAGAGCGTAACGATCGACCGTCTCCCGGTCGAGAGCCTCAGCGAGGTATATCCAGCCGGTGTTCGGACTTATGCGAAAGGCCATCGAGCCCTGCAGACGGTAGCTCAGTCGAGCGTTGTTACCGGTGTCCAGATCGAGTGCTGTCACCTGAAGAATCTGCAACAAATTTTCAAAACGAAAATTGTAAGATAATTGTTAAGAATTATTAAATTTATATAAAAATTTTAAGTATATTAAGTATATTAAGTATATTAACTATATTAAGTATATTAATTATTTTAAGTATATAGAGTATATAAAGTAGGGGAAACCGGGGTAAAACGGGGACGTTAAGCAATAAAACCTGGTACAATGATACCGAAAGCATAGATTCATTGTTTTTCACACCAAAATTGTACTGACACTGGTTTTGAAAGGGTTTAAAAAAAAAACCGATCGGGGGCAAAACGGGGTACATGTCCCCATTTTGCCCCATGTACCCATTTTGCCTCGGTTTCCCCGTAGACCGGGACAAAACGGGAACGCTAAGCAATAAATCATGCTAAAACGATACCGAAAGCATAGATCCATTGTTTTTCACACTAAAATTGTATTGGAACTGGTTTTGAAAGGATATTTAAAAAAACATCTGGGCAAAACGGAGTACATGTTCCCAATTTGCCCCATGTCCCCGTTTTGCCCCGGCTTCCCCTATATTAAGTATATTAAGTATATTAAGTATATTAAGTATATTAAGTATATTAAGTATATTAAGTATATTAAGTATATTAAGTATATTAAGTATATTAAGAATTTTTAGTATATAAAAATTTTTTAATAATTAAAAATCTTTAAGGGGGAGATTCCACGAACGAGTAAGCGAGTTGGGTACAAAACCGGTCCTCCGGAGGGCGCGTGCACGTTATATGCTTTGGGTCTAGTAGAACAATGCCCCCGACGGGGAGAATACATAACGAAGATGAAGATTAAAAAAATAGAAGGTCTCCGGCGTCCCACGTGTCTCTGTGTACGTGTGCGTGCAGCGTGCGGCAGCATGCATGCTCGCTCCTTTGACGTCAGAAGGATCATTACCACTGGGGCGTGCGAGAGGTTTTCAAACAATTCCAAACATTCTCACTGGCCTCCGCCACGCTCGTGGAATGGAGAGAGTAAAAAACTGCGCCGGGGCGAGGGCAGGGGGGCTGAACGAGGCTCTCCACAGGCCGTTTGGCCGGCCGTCAGTCCGTATTAATGGAGTGACACACTGCAGGGCATCAGAGATACCCAAACAGAAATCCATTCCAGCCCACCGAGCTTTCTCGTATACTAATACGGCTCACCCCGGCAATACGATGCGATGGAGATTCAAATGGCTCTTCCACATTGCTATTTTTTTTTTTTTTTTCAAATACTGTAAAGTTCCCTGAACGAAGACTTTATGAGCAAGATGGTCTAAACTTGTATTATTTAAGGAGAGAAGGCAACATGATCAGAACACGCATCACACGCGATGCGAAGGAGATTCGAATGGCTCATCAGCATTGCTATTTTTTTTCAAATACTGTAAAGCTCCCCGAACGAAGCTTTTACGAGGAAGATGGTCTACACTTGTATTATGTAAGGGGGAAGGCAACATGATCGGAATACGGAACACATATGATGCGATGGAGATTCGAGTAGCTCATCGACATTGCTATTTTTAATTTTTTTTCCAGATACTGTAAAGTTCTCTGAATGAGCTAGATGGTCTGAACGTGTATTATTTAGGCGGAGGGGGGGGGGGGGGGGGGGGGGGGGGGGGGGGGTGTCGACATTGCTATTAAAAAAAAAAAATCCAGATACTGTAAAGTTCTCTGAATGAGCACTTTACGAGCTAAATGATCTGAACTTGTATTATTTAATGGAGGGAGGGGCGAGCCAATATGAATGGACCACGGCACACATACGATGCTATGGAGATTCGAATGGCTCATCGGCATTGCTTTTTTTTTAATTCTGTAAAGTTCCCTGAACGAACACTTTACGAGCAACACGGCAAACTTACATTATTTAAGGGGAGGAGGCAACGTGATCGGAGCACGGAACACGTACGATGCGATGGAGATTCGAATGGCTCAACGGCATGGCTTTTTTTTTCGTATTACTATAAAAAGTTCCCTGAACGAACACTTTACGAGCGAGATGTTCTAAGCTTCTATTATTCAAGGGGGGAAGGCAAGATGATCAGAACACCGTTACGACCAATCAATCGCGTGGAATATTTTCCACAAACTTTTTTTACCGCAAAAAAAA
>JAPYZC010000959.1:0-38716 GCA_030522665.1 Ichneumoninae sp. A BG-2022a
AAGTACTTGCAATTTTCTCTTATTGTTGTCGAACTTATGCGAAGTCAGCGCGCAGCGAGACTCCCTCCTTAATCGAGGTGGGCCATATTCACCACTTTTACCCTATCTCGACACTTTCTCCACTTTGGCATTATTATGAGGCTGCACCGCGGTCGGTAATAAAAACTGTAATCAACTTTTCTCACGGATTCTGACATGAACGGCCAAAAAAGAAGTCTCATCGAAAACCGAGATCGTTTCCGTTTGCGATGAGACTTTCCTTTCGACCGTTTATGCGAGGACTGGGGAGAAAAGTTGATTACAGTTTTTGATACCGACTGAGTCCGCGATAAGGAAGGAGGTCTTTCATATGGTCTTAAGGAGATGGAAATACCGCCGCTGGTAACTAAAACTCTCCCAAATTGATTATTGTTAATAATCAATTTGTTATCAACATTTTGGTATTATTGTTATGCAAAATTAATCCAGCACCTTTAATATGCTTGATTTTTTCAGATTTTTATACCATCGAGAAGTGTTTGCAATTCCCTCTCATTTCTCTGAACCTTATGCCAAGTGAACACTATTCGCAAGGACTACCTCAAGGGCAGGTACAACTGAGTAGAATTTTTAAAATAATATTCTTCTCGCATATTCTTAAAGTTTGAAGTACTAAGAATATTGTCTGTAAATTTCACGTTGAAACTCTTTAAATTGCTGAAGTTACAGGAAACTCCCTTTATCTCAACGCTCTCAGACCGAAGTTCCGTGCCACTAGAGACAGTGGCTAAGTATAGAAAGTAGCGAAACTGTTAGGTTGGGCGAATAATTCAAACTCGATCGCGGCTCGGGCAAAATGTTAGAGACTAGAAAATCACGTGTACCGAAGTAAACTTTCTATTTTTACTGTGATCCATATTTAATTTTTACGTCAAAAACAGAACTTCGTATTAAGAAAATTGTTATTTTAAAAAAAAAAAAACAAAAATTCAAAAAAATCCTACGTAGTCAATTGCTTTCTGTATAATATAATTTGAGATTTTTTTTTACCTCAATCGAGCTCAGCGGAAAGGTCAGCGTACCGATAACAGCGCTTGTAATTGCATAATATTTATTTCCATGAATCCTCAATATAGCCAAATAATTCAATATAATTTAATATAGCTCAAAAAATAAATAATAGCCTAAAAAAGAATATCATCGAGTGTATTTCTGTGTCGACATATCCATTCAGCAACTGCGCCACAATACCCAGCTCATAATTTTTTTTAACCATATTACTATCGAATCACCAGTTCCCGAGAAAAAAAATGTCAAAATTCACTTACCTACCCTTTCTTCGGCCGTTAATGTGACGCGAAGTATCGACGGCGCTCGGTCGGATTTCACGAGCTCCTAAAAATTGAAGACTTTAATATCGCCGCTGACCTCGTCAGCGTTGCATTGTCTCGACAGTTCAGACTCCTCGCAAATTACCCCCGTGTATTTTCATACGAGAGAAATCTGTGCCGAACTATATAGCACACCCGTTGTAAATCCGTCAGCGAGAACGAACGACCCGCGGTTCCTAATTTAATAATTTCACCGCCGTCCGTCGTCCCTCCGCTTTTTCGTTTGCTCGTTTTTGCTCCACTTTGAGATAAAGGGCGGTCGAAAGAGGCGAACAAAAAAAATGAAAAAAAAAAAAACCAAAGGTCAACGAGACACGGCGCATGCGAGTGGTAGCGGAAGAGGAAGAGAATGCGCTCGCGGTTCATTAGGCCCTCCGCGTAGCTCGCCGGACGGCTCTCTCGGGCGGCCACTTGCCAACAGTTAATTCGTCGTCGTTTTCGTCGTCAACGTCCCGGGCGCGGCATTCGTACCGGGAGAGATTTCGAGACGAGGGAGCCGCTCGTTGCGCCGGGGCGAAGGCAACTCTCTTCGCCGCCGTCCATTGTCGCCGTGCGAGTTAAAATTCACGCCCTCGGTGGCTCGCGCGACCGGGAGAGGAGGGCTGTTTCAATTGTGTCGGGCTGAACCACGGGCAATTACCGTTAAAATTACAGGATACTTACCGTACACCGAAATTCTGCATTGCGGCGAGAGCTCCATTATTCCTCGGCGAGGCTGCGCGGCCCTCGCCACGACGACGAGAAACGACGGGAAAATATATAGCGCCGGATCGGTCTTGCAGCGGTGCACCGAGCTTTCTCAGTGAATGCATTGCTGCATTCCCCCTCGAGAGCCCACTCGCTCTCCCCCTCGCGATCCATGCGAGCGCTTGGTTTATTCAACTTGTTCAAATTCACGAGAGATTTCGAGCGAAAAACCTCTCCTGTTGTTTGTATTTCGTGTTTGTGCTTTTTTGTTTCTTTTTATTTTCTTTTTTTTTCTCTTCGATTCGTTAAACACGAATGAAACTACAGACAATAACATACACACGAAATCAATGTAGAGTGATCAAATCCTGCCGCCGCGCCGGCGGACGGTCGATGTTATCGCCGGTGTCGCGCGGACGCCTGAAACAACCGAAAGATTTGAACAAACGTTGTCCGGAGGGTTAAGGGGGGTCCTGCTTTAAATAGCCTAAAAAACGTTTTTCAGGATTTTTTTTTGAGCAAAAGAAACAAGTGAGACTCGTCAATTTAGAGGTATGTTTTAATGTATATTTGAACTGTACGGAAAAATTTGTTTTGGTATTAAACAAAAGAGTACTGCACAGTTATTGGCATCCTGTATAGTTATTGGTTACTTTTCTAAATTGGCGGGAGTGATAACAAAAAAACTAAACGACCTGTCGACTTAACCCAAAGCCCATTTTTTCAGTACTAAATTCTCTTCTATGTGAACCTAACACATTGTTGAAAAAGTATTTTTAAATCATTTTTATAGCGCGTTAAAGTTTTTTTGTTCTTTCTCAAAAACACATTTTTTTCAAAACTGAATAAAAATATGATTTTCTCGATTTTTTTTTGCTTTCCCGAGCTTCACATAGAAGAAAAATATGTAACAATTGAAAAAACATTTTATTTTTTTGTTTCGTTCAAGAATTGCGAGCAGACATTTTTGGTTTTGTGTTAAAAAAAAAATGTCGCACAGGTCAGATATACATTAAAACATACCTGTAAATTCACTGGGCTCACTTTTTTTTATCGCTCCTAAAAAAAATTCCTGAAAAAATTCCTAACTTTGTTAGGCATTGTAAAGCAAAACCGTCCTTAACATGTATTTTTTATGTTTTGCTTGATTTAAAATGTTTGAAAAAAATGTATTGACCTTTAACGAAAGAGAAACTAGTTTATAGGACGAGGCGACTCGGGCGGAACTATTTCGAGATCCATCGACGACGATGAGAGGAGAAAATCAGCGGTATCGGCTTGCTCTGACAATCGAATTCCCCGATTGTACTCGACACGCCCGTTAGTTAATTGATTCTGTGGAGGAGGTTCGGATCGCCTGCGCAGGATAGATACATTTAAATACAGTCAAACTCACCACCAATTTATATACAAACATACACTTTATTATGGTAATTTATAATAATTGTATTCACAACGAGTATGCGCGATAACGTGTTGTAATTGAATATACAAACTGGTCTATCAAGTTATACATAGGATGCCGATTAAATTCAGTTTAATAATGCGCTGTATTTACGTAAAATTTCCATATCAAAACCATTTCGACGCCGCATACTCGCCCGATTCGACGGCACATCCCCGCGTACTCTTCTACTATTTCGATTCGCGGGCGAATTATCCTCGCTTATCGTATCGTCGATCGTGTAACAGAAAAATCGGCACATGCGCCGATCATCACGATCCGAGATGAAACGTCACAAATTCGCCTCCCATCGCAAACGGATTTATTTAAATCAACAATCAAGTCGGCTCGCAAGCTTTCGAAGCTGGGTTTTAGTACGTTTGCCAATATTTATATATATATAAATATATATATACATTTATATATTTATATATATATTTTTTTCATCGTCGTTAAAAATGAAACTCGCACCACGATTTCGCCGAACACAGAAAAAGCCAATATCGCAATTTTTAATTTTTTTTTTCTCGTCTCGTCGAAACCACACGTGACTTTGGAGTTTTTTTAAAATTAATTATTACAATCGCCGCCCGAGAGAACGCACACTGATCTCGGTGACGCGACGATCGCTCGATGTTCCTTCGATTCTTGGTACTCTCGAGTACATCTCTCGATCACGGATAAAAATATAATTGGCTCACGGAATATCGCGAGTAACTCGAGTAGCAGTTTCGTATCGCATTGTCATGTCGCAGACACTTTACGATGAAATGTTTGAGCGACGATTTTTTTTTTTTTTTTTTTTTTTTTTTTTTTTTTTTTTTTTTTTTTTTTTTTTTTTTTTTTTTTTTTTATTTTTTTTTTTTTTTTTTTTTTTTTCGAACATTAGTCTCGGTAAAGAATTATTTTCTGTTTACACTGAGAAAAAGAATAGTATTTTCTACTATACCAATAGTTCAAAGGGCGAACGTCTATATAGATAGTTTTTGATAGTGTATATTCAATTGGTTAAATTATAATTATTGTTGCAACCATAATTTTTTGTCACTGTCGTAACTATAAAATGTAAACGTTCCCCCTGGGAACTATTTTTTATGGTATAAAGTCAGTATTGTTGCTTTTACTATGTAATTTTTTCTCAGTGTACTTTTATTTTATCATTTTGTTGTTGTTTTTTTTAACATCGCTGAATTCGACGCGCGTTCTGTATACAGTTATGTACATGTAGATTTTATCGTTTGGCTCGACACGACTCCGAGGCGAATCAGTTTGGGATCCGCGAATAAGACTTTCGCGAGGCAAGCAACGTCGATGATTTTTTCCCTTTCAACATCGTTTAATTTTTAAGTACGATCGATCTCACATTCGATCCGACGTTTGTCCCATCATCGCTGTCCTTCTTTTTCTAGTCCCACTCTGCCAAAGTGGTGTCGCGGTTTTCCATCGTCAATGATAACGTCGCTTTACAAATCATGACTTTATTGTCAATAAACCGGACGCCTTCTTTTTTTCTTTTAGATTCAGCGTGCTCTCGTATATTCGACCATAAGATTTTTTTTTACCTCAATGAAATTTACTAAGATTGAAAATATGATTTTCATTGCAATGAGCTTTCGGACTTATCGCTGAAACCCACGAGTGCGGGAGACTTTGGATGTTTTCGATCTACGAGGCTTCTCGATTCTACACCAAGGAAAATCATTTATTTTGCGGACACCCCGCAAATAAATATTTATTTAAACTAAATATATCTGTACTTAAATTACATAAATATTTATTTGATGTAAATGAATATTTATTTGACGTAAATACATATTTATTCAATTTAAGTGAACATTTATTTAAACGAAAAAAGTATTTATTTCCGTGTCGCGCGTCAAACAAATTATTTTTCTAGGTGTATTTCTTAATAGACCGAGAAATCGTCGGGTAGTTTAAGAGGATTCGCGTTACGCGATAACACGTTCTCCATGCAAATACCTGACACGCAAATCGACCAAGATTGTAACGAGCTTTCGGATTTGTCGTTGAAACCCACGTGTGTTTGGATATTTTCAATCTTCGAGGCTTCCAGAAAAACTACACCCAGAAAAACTATTTATTTCATGGGGGCCCCACAAATAAATATTTATTGAATAAAAATAAATATTTATTTGAACCAATCAAATTGTATTTAAATTAAATAAACATTTATTTGAACGAAAAAAATATATATTTGCTGGGCGCGCGTCGAAAGACTTATTTTTCTGGCTGTATTTATTAATAGACCGACGAATCGTCGTGTAGTTCGAGAGGATTCGCGTTGCGCGCTAACACGTACTCCAGGCAAATATCTGACACGCAAAACCACCAAGATTAAGTCAACGCGGCGACCGCGTAGTTTCCCATAGTCTCGGAGTAAGTCCGTCGACGGCGGAAGGCCGAGGGAGTCTCGGCACTCTTCTCCCGCACATTCTTTAACCTATTCTTCCTCCCCGTCATCCATCTCGCACCGGGCCGACGGTTCGCGCGGAGAAATACCCGGAGCGTTTCGAGGCCCTGCCTAGTCTCAGGTTTGCTTTATTAAATTGTGTCAAATAACCTTGTCGAACATTGCCGGGTTGGAACTTACCGGCTTTATTGTACACAGCTCACAAACCAGCACATCCGCATCTCAATTAATTTTTTTATTAAAAAAGAAAATGTATTACATATTATTTAATATTTTTCAAATTTTTTCCGACCACTCTCGCTTCGAAAGGACTCACCCGAGCGCGCTCGTCTGGACAAATGTTGATCCAGCTGACGGTCTCGAGCAGCGAGAGTCTCCCGTAGCGTCGCCAGTGCCAGAAGAACGGGCGAATGTTCTTCGATTAAATTTCGTTTTTTTTCTTTTTTTTTTTTTGTACGCGTACATTTAACGATATCTCGTCGTCGTTACTTGGCACCGTGTAAAATTTTACGTGCGGAGGAAATACAGTTGGCCAGGATTACGTGCAGCTATCGCACGACGGCGCTCGTCGTGCCCCGAGGGCGCCTCGGAGAAACGTCGCGCGACGAGCGATACACAAAGCCAATTATTTTTCGATCTACCCTTTACGCAAACTTCGTGTGAAAATAAATTTTCCCGGATGTATAGTGTAATAAATTGGGCCGATGTATCCCACGTCGCGATATCGTCCTCGCGGCCTCGGGGCGTAAAGCCCGTGTCGTATTATATATGTGTTGTTATTATTTTTTTTTCTTACCTACAGTGTATAGGAAAAATATATTTACAGGTCGATGCATTTTATCCGCCAATCTCCGGAGCTTCCCTCTCGGCGTTTCGCAAGCTTGGTGAACGGCCGTTTAACCGCGTCGTCCTCTAATTAGGAACGAGTTAAGGATCTGAGGGTTTCGCCCTCGTGTCGCTCGAACGACGTCGAATCTCTTGGTCCGTTCTGTTTCGTAGTAGAACATCGGCAATCTCGCGCACTCGTCGAGTCATCGGTCGAGTCCCGATTTCTCGTCGTTTCGGAGAACATTTTTTTTTTTTTGTGACGCACAAAATAATCGCCTACACGGAAAATATTCACGCATTCCTATGTTTCGCGCAGAGGACGTGTCCATTTTTTTTTTTTTTTTTTTTTTTTTTTCCTCGTGATTTTTTTTGGCCGGCGACTTCCCGTACTGCTCCAGGAGATTCTGGACCAGCAGAGCCGGCGCCGTTACCCGGGGCTTGCCCTTTCTGGCGGGACGACAATTTCTGACGCCGCATCTCGGCGTTCTCTCCAGTTGCTCCGATTTGTTACTGTCCTGCTCGAGATGCACCGACACGCTCTCGACGCGCGGCGTCGAACATCCGTTCTCCTGTGGACAATCGCGAGCAGCGAAAAACAGAGGTTTTATTGACGGCGAAGAGACACGAGATAGTAAATGTTAGTGTGCAAATGTCGTTGTCGAAGACTGTAAGGGATGAGACAACTTTTCCTCCAATTGCTGCGGCTTTGGAACGGTCTAGAACTTTTAGACCCGTCCGAAGCCACAGCGAGTGGAAGAAAAATGAATTTACAAATTTTGTGTTAGGAATTTTTAACTAGTTTTGCCGCTATAAATTCTGATGCAGTTATTTTTATATTTTTATATTTTTATATTTTTATATTTTTATATTTTTATATTTTTATATTTTTATATTTTTATATTTTGATATTTTGATATTTTGATATTTTTATATTTTTATATTTTTATATTTTTATATTTTTATATTTTTATATTTTTATATTTTTATATTTTTATATTTTTATATTTTTATATTTTCATACTCTTATGTCTTTAGATTTTTGTATCATCATATTTTTACAATCGCATCAGGCACATTATAAAGAATGTACAAAAAAAAATATGAGTATGTCGAACATAAACGGAATTTTCTATCGTAGATAAAATGACAGTAATCCGGTCACGGTCAATAATTGGGACCTTCACCTTAATTATTGCCCCATCTTGACTTTCATTGCGGAATAGGATTTCATTCGGAGATTTTCGTATGGTTCCTTGACAGCACCTTTCATCGCACGGATGAGAACTTTTTGGGGATCTTACGTCGGGCAGGAATGCCATGCAGTAGTCCGGCATGCATGTCTTTCAAGGAAACGGGAAAAGAGGAAGGTTTCTTTGAAAAGAGAGCTGCCCACTCGACGTATGCTGACGTTGATGTATTAGCTTCGGGGCCTGTGATTTCCGCGAACGCTAGTGATAGCCAACATTTTTAACACATTTTCAAACACCCCGTGTCTGTCAACTCCGCAGCCGGTCTTGATTGCATCAAGCTGTCCGGCAAAAACGTCCCACATTTTTTTACGATCGTTCCGACCTTTGACCCTTAACCCTCCGAAGCAGACATTATTATTCTTTTTTTACACGTATGAAGTTTCAAATATATCGGTTGGTCGGGTGATCCTTAAATTGACAATTTTGAAATTCTCTGGACCACCGCGTATTATCGTGTTCAAATTAATGGATTTATAGAGGTCGTTACTGACTATTTAAAAAATTAAAAACTTCGGAATATCTAAATTGAAAGTAGAACTGAAAAATTCGAGATTTCCTTGGGGCCACCCCGCACTTCCATGCAAAGTATAACGAATAAAACCGCTGAAACGAGAATATTATTCAGTTATTTTCAGTTATTTTCCGTTCTCCAGAAAATGCAAAAATGTTCAATTTAAAGACCACCCTGTCGATAGGTCATTAATCCTTTTAAATCCTTTTAAGTTATTAAAGTAACCCTTCAAATAACGACGACTTTTAGTCGAGAGCAACGACCGTGCCTTATTTTAAGCACAGAAACGATCGGACGTTCCCAATAAATTTTCTTCTGCATTATAAAAAAAAACAACACTTCAAGTTACGCCCGTTAATTTTTACACATTTTTCTTCGCACGTAAATTTGTTACTCGAATCGTTCGAAGGTTGCGTCTTGGCAAATTCTAGGCCTTTGTTAAACAAGCATCTCTTAAGTGTAACACCGTGTTTCAAAGGGTTAAGGGGGACTAAAATCGCCCAAAAAAATAGCCCGACATTTTTGCATAGCAAAAATGTGACGAAAATGCCCACATATAATGTATGTGATTTACGTGATAATCAATCTGTGCCACATCGACTACTTTTACCCTCAGCACTGCAGAGCCCTCCTAGATAGTTCTTCCGTTAATAAAGTCTTCCCCGAGGGAAACGTAATGCGCAAAATTCCCGGAATAATTTCCCTCGCCATTTATATCGGGAACGAACTTCTCCCAGAAAGTGCAAAAGAGCATCCAAATTCGTCGACTCGCCTATTCGACGGAACGCCGAGAGGTTAAAGTATAAATTTCGCATAGCTCGGATGAACTCGAGACCGAGCGAAGTACACAGGGCAAAAGCTCGGAATATGGACGACCTCGATTCGCACGTAAATTGATGATGCACGGTCCCGGTCCGTATTCGCCACTTCTACCCAACATCTTTGAAATACCGTTTAGTTTTTTTATCGGTAACAGCTGAATTTCGTGGATGCAACTGCCGTTCCCACCGCTTGGAAACTGAAGCCGTGCAGCATCGCACGAAATAAATCTCATGGCCGAGCGCTTTTTATGTGTTACATTTATTTCTTATTTTTTTTATTTTTTTTTTACTTGTAGTTTATTTTTTTATTTTCAAGAAAACTTACCGATAGACAAAGGTTGTGCTGATGCTGGTGAGCCCTTTGCCGTGACTCGCTCTGCAGCTGCCACGCACGAATATAAAGGTCCCCGCGATATATGAGCCCGCCCCTCCTCGCTCGTAACATCAAATGCCACCTGGAACACGTAAAAGAAAATATTGGCTCCGTTTCTCCGCCGGTCTCGGACGACTCCGTGAGAAGCTGCGCTTCTCCGCACGGAGAAATATAACGATTCCGGAACGGAGCCGGCGTGCTTCTCGAAAGGGACAACCGGTGCAGTACAAAAGAGAGCTTTTTTACTCTCCAAGATTTCTAACTCTCGGGCGATGCAGCTGTTATTACACCGTACGCCCGAACGGAGCGCAACTTAGAGCGCCTCGCGAGTCGGTTTGTGATATATCGAAGGAACGCATTTCATAAAAGCGAGTTACGCTTTTATGTATTATTGCATCAAAAATAAAACCCTTACTTCCTCCTCGCTTCGCCGAAAGGCCGACGAGCGCAAATGCTGAGGATTCCGGGCAATATCTCGTTTGAAGCTTCAAAGCGAACGCGATCGCTCGGGTTATTATTAATATTATCTGAGCTCTCTTGCTAATGGCGTTCCGGAATCGCAGATCTGTTCTCGGATCGTATACTATTTTATTTATTTATTTTACTCAAGATTATTTTATTCTTTCTGTGGATTAAGAATTTTTTCTATGGTTCTGGTAATGCGTAATTTTTTTTTTTATATTGAAAAGTCGGAGGGTTCGCAGAACTGTGCTTCGACGGTTTTAAAGCGATCCACGATTGGCGAACATGTTGGCGATATTTAGGGCTTTTTTATACCCCGTTAAAAATATATTAATATTTTTTAATTCTCTAATTCTCTTTTCATCTCCCTTTTTCTAAATCTCCCAATGACGATCGCACTATCCAGTAAGCCAGTAACGACTACACGAAGATTTTTTAGCGATAAGCCGATGGTGTCCAACGATGGAGAGATATCGATTGGCCCGACAATAATATATTAATGAATTAATAAAAATATATTTAAAATATATAAATATTTTTTAAAAGTCAGCGGCAGCAGAGAACATTTTTAACACAGAAGGGGAAAAAAATAAATAAATATTGCAAAATGTTTCTCTAATTCTCTCTCCCCGTCCTCCTTCTAAATCTCCCAATTCTAAAGAAATTCTAAAATGCCGAAAATGTTTGAGCGATAAGCCGATGGTGTCCAACGATGGAGAGATGTAGTTTAACCCGACAATAATATATTATTAATTAATAAAAATATACTGATAATATATTTAAAATATATTAATATTTTTTAAAAATCAGCGACAGCAGAGAACATTTTTAACGCAGAAGGGGAAAAAAATAAATAAATATTGCAAAATGTTTCTCTAATTCTCTCTCCCCGTCCTCCTTCTAAATCTCCCAATTCTAAAGAAATTCTAAAATAGAAATTCTAAAATCTCCCAATTACGATCGCACTATCCAGTGAGCGAGTAACGACTAGCCGAAGATTTTTGAGCGATAAGCCGAGGGTGTCCGACGATGTGGAGATATCGATTAGCCCGACGGTTCCGCGAGCGCAGGGTGGTGACTACGTAGTTGCGGTATGTCCGGTAGCGCACCAACAGCGAGAATCGCGGCCCTCCACTGGTATCCGCTCGATCGGATAGGCTCGGATCGTTATCGAGGCAGTTGCATTTACGCGAACTCGCGTTTGCCGAAGCTACGAGTCGTTACGCAAGCGCGAAGCCTGCACTAAGCGTAATCGTGCGTGAATCAGCGATCCACGCCCGCCACCGATAACAGCTCTCTCTTCGAAGTAAACACTATTTGCAAGAAATACCTTAAGCTGCGGTGTGGAAAAAAATAATCGGCGACCCGGCGCTCCGAATAAATCTATCTGCTGTTGCTCGTGTCAGGGAGGTGGAGGGCTTCACAAGAATACCGAGTCGTCGAAGGTGAAGCGATGCTCGCATTCGATAGAAAAGTGGAATTGGCTGAGACGAGAGAACGATGAATCGTCCGCGGTTTCCGTTCTTCGATCGTTCGAAGAATTTCTCTCACCGCGGCGAGCTCTGTTTACCGCTCCGTGGCGCCTTTTTTGCTCGCGATTAAGGGTCGCAGCGACCAACGAGCCGACAGTAAAAGATCGCGGGAGAACGCATGAACGAGCTCGCCGAACAAGCCATTTCGCCTTTTGTCACGCATTGACAAATTGGACGTTTTTGCGCCGAAAATAGAGAGAAACGAGAATTGATACAGACCGAAATTCCGTGAATGCCCGAATTTCCCCGGTTATTTTTAAACCATCGGCGAGCAAGTTGAGCGAACCAACGTGTTTTGCTGCTCGAACAACTGGGGGGTTTTCCTGCTTTCCTGCATAAAACAGCGAAACGCGGGCCACAGCCGGTGCCAAAAAAAAAAAAAAAAAAAAAACAGACGCAATATCGCTGGACTCGCGAAGGAATGTGACGCATTATTTTTTAACGAATCGCTCGATTGCTAATCCAATTAATATTCGATTCGTGAAAACCCGTTGCAAATTTATTATTTCCTTGCCTGGTTATCAACAGCTTCGCGGGCTTGTATCGCTGCAGAAACAGCGATGAAATGCTAATATGTCCAGCATAGACACGTCATAAATACCGGTATTCGAATCACGGAACATTGCAATTTATCTGACTTGATTTATCGTACATCATTCCTCGAAGTCAAAAATAATTATCATAGTTCCCTTTCGTTGTGCTATCACATTGAAAAAAATGCACACGGTAAAGGGGGTCAATATGGGCCGATCCATACATAATTGATTTATCACACCGTAAAAAATAATTTCGCAAAATCGGAACACGAAGTTACGTCAAAAATAATTTTGCCAAATAAGTGACAAATTCTTTTGTTCATGCTTGAATGTACAAACCTGTCCTTTTATTTCCTGTCATTAACAATTTTTCTTTGTACTTTTGTTTGTAAAACTACACTTTGTATATTCATACCTTAACAAATGAGTTTGTTACTTGTTTAACAAAATTATTTTTACCACCCATTTTTACCAATTAGGGATCAAATAATTAATTCCGATGATTCCAGTACGTGATGATAAAAATCCACAATAAAGCAATTGTAGAATGCATAAAAAGCATTTAGGAGTCGCGCAGATCAATAAAAATATTTTTTTCTCGTTCGCTTATGAATACATTTTATTCAACGTTGGCTGGAGATCGGCAGCCGACATTGGGTCAACGTCGTTTGACAAAATTGGGCCGATGTTATCACGCCGATGTTAACTGTTCGTCAAAGCTGCATTGGCGACCAGAGTCGCCTTTCTAACTCCGGCGTTCGTAGTTGGTCCAGCGTTGGCCCGGCTCTAAAACCGCACCCGGTCATTCCATTTTTTTTATCTTCCCTTCCCCTCACGCCCAACATGCACGCATATGCATCAGCGAGACGAAAAACCCCGCGGTTCTCCGCTGCGTTCGCGCCACTCTGTTGTGTGTTCGCATCTCCGCCAGGAGATTCATATTTGCATTTAAAATCTGGATGTTGCGCCACATCTGTCAAACGATGCATATTGAAAGTTGGTACAGCGTCGAGGGTGAGAGAATGACCGCGATCACATACGAGGCAGGAGGCTCGTGTGGACCCGCCAGAATTCACTGCACCGACGCATCGGCTCTTGCATCCTGGGAACGCCACGCAGGGCCGGTGCAGGGCCGACGTTGGGCGAACACCGGTCCGTAGCTGTGCCAATACCGGCCCAGTGTCGCGCGCTCCCACCGGAGTACACCAACCTGCACTCGACCCAACGCCCATACGACATCGGACGCGTGTGTGAACCTCCGAGTGGATTCATCACCTTCGGGCGAAAAGTCGGCGCGTCACCGTCGACGCAAAAAGTAGTCCAACAAACGCGAACGCGCAGATGCGCCCAAATCGCCGCAAAAAACGCGAATTCGGGCTCGGCGCGTGTTTTCAACGAGTGTCGCGCGAAAGGGCGATAAAAAGATAGCCGCCTCCCGCGAACCGCGATGATGGCCAGCGGCGTTTCGCCCTATCGTGTTCACCGCGCAATAACGAAGTGCCGATCTCTCGATGCACGATGTGCGTCATAGGCTCGAGAGAATTTTGCGCTCTCCCGAAGCTCTCCATTTCGCAGTGGCTTTGCGAGCGAAATGCGGGAGGATCGAACTGTCAGCGCATCGTGCTCGGGGTCTCACCGGGTTTGTTTTCTCTTTGGCGAGGATCCTCACGCGGGCACTCAACCGCACCCCGGTCCACTGACAAAAGCGGCGGACCCCTCGAGCTACGGTTCGATCTGCGCCGCAAAGCAGCCCATCGCGCCGCTCGGCTCTTTGATCTGTCAGTCTGATTATTGCGATTTTTACCAGCATTAAATGTTCGCAGTTCATATCAATCCGCCGTCTGGCTCTCAGCGATATTGTTTGATACTGACACGGCCTGCAGGAATCGCCATTGGTTCAAACGTCACTACGGTGTATCGGTAATTCCGGCTGAAACTGAAATTTTCGTGTCGGGCGATTCATCGCTACGTTTCGCTGTTGATGAAAGAACGATAGCGACCGTCAATGCTATCGGCAGCAGTCGCGCTGTTTTAGCTTTTATGTGTCACCTAGGGGCTCGATGAGATACACGGAATATCCCGAGTGGCTCGATGAGATACACACTCGAAAAAGAAGGGTGTCGCCTCAACACGCTTTTCGAGTGTAAATTGTGGAGTCACTTTGTATGATTCATGGTGTGTTGATTCGCAAAATGTGGCGAAGTGGATTAATTTCACACGATTGACGTGCATCGTTACAACACGCGTTGTAAATATTTTAATATTGTGAATATTGTATTTTAATGTAGCATTATTTGGATTGCAAGAATATAAAAAAGTAGGTTAATGTTCGGCATTATTTTAGATTTGAATTATATTTTCGAGTACTCGTGTTAAATAAACATTTATTGTTTCCTCATCATGTTTGATTTGTCGATCTCGTGTATTTGATGTTGATATATTTATTGTCGGATTACTCCTTTTACAGACACAAGGCTGTTGTTTCAACACGCTTTACGAGTGTTAATCGTGGAGTCACTTTGTATATGATTCATTAATGGTGTGTTGATTCGCAAGATGTGGCGAAGTGGATTCATTTTACACGCTTTACGTGCATCGTTACAACACGCGTTGTAAATATTGTATTTTAATGTAGCATAATGTAGATTGCAAGAATATAAAAAAGGAGGTTAATGTTCGGCATTATTTTAGATTTGAATTATATTTTCGAGTACTCGTGTTAAATAAACATTTATTGTTTCCTCATCATGTTTGATTTGTCGATCACTCCTTTTACAGTTTTATAATAAAAATAGGACATTTCAATAACTATTTGACTTAGTCTGTTATCACATGTGTTTCCTTCTGGCTTCAAAACAAATACAAAATTAAATAATAATACTAATTACAAATTAGACGCGTTCGTAAAAAAATTTGATGCGTATTTTATGTGTCGCTCTATGTGCCGTTTTCTTCTATTTCTTACAAGGCTCCGTTCCATTTACTTTTAATATCATCTTTATAAAAATTTACCTGACAAAATTAATTCTCTACAGATTAGCTTCACTCAGATAAATATTTATTTTAATCAAATAAATGTTTATTTGCGGGCGCCCATCAAACAAATTATTATTCTGGACGCGTGTTTCGTATATTTTATTTCAAAAAATAAAAAAAAATAGTTGCGTTGATTATTTACCTCGTTATGAGTTGATGTACCCGGGGCCACTGGCCTCTCGATCTAAGGATTCTCGCCGTACCGAGAAGGGACGACCTGTGGGACGCCGAGACCTCCATGCCCCTCAGATAGTACTTCAGGGACGGCAGCCATTTCCCTGCAAGACCATGAATAAGACCCGGCTTGTGTGAGACGCTTCATACATTCCTCGAAGATTTCTTGATCTGATTATGAGAAAACAACCGATAAACTCACCGTTCTGATACAACCACGACGCATACTCGGCGAGGTGATCCGGACTTCGTGGTTGAAGTCGAACAACGTGCCTCAGCAATACACCCGTCGCATGACCGTCCGCCAGTCTCGCCAAAACCAAATACGCCGGCGTGTACGCAGGATCGAGGGCGACACACGTCTGCAACATTCTTATGCACTCTTCCGTTCTGTTGGTTTTTCTGTAACACACATTAACAAGAAGTCATTTAATTAGCGATCGGTGACCACGATCATTCGCTGCGACAAGCTTTGCACCACCTTCGGGTCAAAGTTGATAATATGGGCTGATGGGGTAAGATGAACCGGTGCGTGTCCACGCACATGCCGATTGAAAGAGTCTAAAACTTCTTTCCCTATCTTGTATTGATAACCGCGACGTATTGTGAGTGCTGTTTCAGGTTCCTTGATTTTCATAGACCGCGCATAGCGCGGTTTTCAGTACCACACGTTTATCTCGTTGCTATAGTAAAATTGACTTGAATTTCACTTTTTTCATTTCCATAAAAATTTATGTAAAAACAGAAACTGAAGAATGAGATCTTCAAATTGGAACGAACGTTTTCCCGTATGATGTCAGTTTCGGTTGAAAACTGAAATTTTCAAACCGAAAGTGACGTTACAGACACATTTTTTATTTTTCTCTGCCAAGTGGCATTACCCATTTTTTTTCAATTATTCTTCCAAAACTTTGCCTTCTTTATTTTTAATTTACTAAAAATGTTTCATCTACGGAACGCTTCCACGGGTTTCGCATACATTCCATAACTTTAACATTTTAGTATAATGATACTAAAATGTTAAAGTTATGGAATGTATGGAAAAAAATGGGTAATGCCATTTTTTTTCTTCAATTTTTCTTTCAAAGTCTTGCCTTCTTTTTTTATTTGCAAAAGATGTTTCATCTACGGAACGGTTCCAAAGCTTCCACATAGATTCTGTTACTCCGATAAAAACATCGTTAATCACACATAATTGTTTGCTACTTGAATCATCACTTCAGTGTGCAGTGGAGAGCTTTCGCGTACTTGTATGCAAAAAAAAATGAGACTGTCAGCGAAGTTATTACAATTTGGATAATCCGCATTGCACACGAACACACACATAAGTTCGCACACTCGTCAGTTCCTCTTCCATAGCTCTCGAAGCTGTGTAATAAATCTATTCGCCTGTACATCGCTACCACCGCTATCGGGTAGCATGCTGAGAGGATAAAAAAAAATAATAAAAAATCCACTGACGTCGGTGTTGCTCGTGTATTAGTCTCGAGCTTGCGCAGCGACCCTCCCGTTTCCCCGTCCGCAACATTTCCCGGCAATGGCAGCACACGGCGCGCGTTAATTAAACTTTAATTTTGGCCACCGCGCCAGAAGCATCGCCATGGAAGATTTACCGTCGGGAGTGTAAACGCTCGTTTGATTTTACTCTCCATCTTTCGCAACTGGGAATATTTCGATAAAACGTATCCGCCGAGCTATGCGCGGATGGCAGCACCTGCACGCCCGGTGCCATCCATGCCGCCTGAAGCTGCTCTGGGCCCTTTTTAAAATCCTGTTCCGGTCAATTATTTTTCTCGTAACTTTCCATTCACTATACTGAACGACATAATTACGCGTTACGAGAGATTGAATGAGAATTTTTTTTTTTAAAGATTTTTGTAATACTTCTTGGCTGGTTTGATTTGATTTTTTCGATTTTTTTCATAAACATATTTTCTGAACGTTTTATAAGTACTTGGCGTACCATTTTTACTTTTTTGAAAAAAGTTTTTTTGTGGTTTTACGCGTTACGGGAGATTGAATGAGAATCAGCACTTTCAGTTTCGACCATTCGATTCTAAGTGGTAAAGCAATTGCACGGGTGAGGTCGCTTTCCGTATGACGTCACTTCCGGCTGAAAACTGGACATCGAAACGGGAAGTGCTGTCATAACCCAATTTTTGTAAATTATTCTGTGTGACATCACGTCCGGTTGAAAACAGACTTTGAAACAGGAAGTGACGTCGCGACCCAATTTTTCAAATATTTCTGTGTGATGTCACTTTCCGGTTTGGAAATGAGATTTTCAAAACGGAAGTGACGTCATAAAATATCTGCGTTTTTGAGTGCCAATCAGTGGTATTACCCAGTGCTTTTTAGTCATCGCCGTGAAGGATTTACTTTTTTTTTAATACTACTCCCTTTTTTCCCTACACAGTAAAAAATAATATTGTAAAATCGGAATACCAAGTTCAATGAAAATAATTTTGTAATTTTAACACAAACCCGTCCCTTTATTTTCGGTTTACAAACAATTTCGTTTGTAAAACTTCGTGCCAACAAATAAAAAATGGTGGACCTTTGGAAAATAAATTGTTGCGAAAAGTACGAAACTACTTTTTTACAGTGTACTCCGCTTTTTTTTAACATCCTACTCCGTTTTTACAGAGTTTTTATTTTAATTCTCCTCCTATCAATTGTTGTTTCCGCAAAATTCGATTCACCATGCGGAGCGATATAATTTGTACGCGTTACGGGAGATTGAATGAGAATCGGCAGTTTCATTCGGACCATCCGATTCTAAGTGGTAAAGCAATGGCACGGGAGAGCTACACGGCCAGTGGATGGAACCGATATTGATCAGGCGCGGCAGGCACTGGTACAATGCTAGCGTCGGCGGTCGGTCGGACGTAATCAGCGATCGTGTCAGGTACAATTCAGACGTGACTGGCGAACGCATCTGCGGCTCGCGCGATGCTTCGACGAACACGCGAATTCGAACGGCCGCGAGAGGGTATTGCAGCGAGATATTTTCTTTTACAGCCGCGAAATCAGTGCGAGAATCAATACCGTTTCAACATTCGTGACACATTCGATACGGGGAGATAGAGAGCCGGCGCAAAAACATTGTAGGTTCGCGAACGTGAAAAGTATACAGGAGAAAGGATTGTTATATCAGGACCATCGCGCGACGACCGGTCACGTAATCAATCCCGTTTCCATTCGTGTCGCTTTTGCTTTTGCTGCTGCCGCTGTTGTTGGACTCGCGCGTCCGACTGTCGCGAGAGCACGAAATCTAACAGCGGGCTGACCATTCTTCGTTGTCTCGATGGGAAAACTGAGAGCAGACCGTGGCGCGCCTGTCCGACTCGTTCGGAAAATATAGCGATAAAACAGTATTGTCTAAGTATCGAAGCTAGAAACCGGAATGGGTAAAGGTGGTTGACATGGGCCGCTAAAAATGTTGGGTCTGGATCTCCCGAAAATGAATTCCACTTCGGTGGAAGAAATAAATACCCGAAGAATGTCTGGATGTTTTGGAGGTGAATTCCACTTTGGTGGAAGAAATAAATACACAAAGAGTACCGGGAATAAATACCTGAAGGCTTTATCGCCTTAAGTTCTGGTAATTGAATATTTTTAGGATTTTTTACTTCCTCATAGAGGGAGCTTTGTTATAGTGAAAAAAAAATGTTTTTCGAGATTTTAACGAAAAGGTGTTCAAAATGCTCCAAAACGTCGAAAAATTACATTTGGAAAAATGACCGGATGTATGTGTGTGTGTGTGTGTGAATCGGACGCAAAATGTGCAAACCACTATACCTCGAGAACGACTGTTTCCCAGATATCGGACAGTGGTCCATCTTCAAGGCTTTTTTTTAACAAACTCGGTAATCTGAACCGTAGACAGTAAAAAATAATTTCGCAAAATCGGAATATGAAGTTTCGTAAAAATTATTTTGTTAAATAAGTAACAAACTCTTTTGTTCACGCTTGAATATCCCAAACCTGTGCTTTTATTTGCCATGTCATTCACATGTCATTAAAATTTAGTTTGTACTTTTGTTTGTAAAACTAGGGCCGTATCGTGCGATCAGAAAGTTAACAAATAAAAAATTGTGGACGTTTGTGGACGATAAGTTGTTGTAGAAAGTTTTTATTTTATTTGGGACACAAAATGGTTGATAGATTGATAATTTTGTATCGTGGATTCGTAATGTGTGACAAAACACTCAGAATTAGACGTGTATTAATATGAACCTGAAGTGAGTTTATGTTGGGTTCTCTGAACGCATCAGCTTTCGACCGGAAAGTTTGTCGAGCCTGGCGCTGTTAATTCGGTAAATTGATAGATTGCGATAACACACTAAACTTTGCATCGATAAATCATTGAGTTTGCACGGTAAAGTGCGGAATTCGCATTTTTTACACAATCTTCGACGCGTCGTCGAAGATTGTGTAAAATCTTTTTTTGTACTTTGCCAGTCGCAGGCACGCGCTACGCATTGTTATCAACCCAAGTTGTCAACACAAGTGAGCGAACGAAGATTAACATATTTTTTTTTAATCCGCATTCGTGTCGACATGCAGTAATCCATCAAATCCTAAAGTAACTCAAATTGATATCGGAAATCCATTAAATAAAAAAAATATCTTTCGCAAACATTATTTCTTAATTTTTACAAATAAATTAACCTTTGGTTTCGAAATTCGCTTAACAACGCCCAAGTTTGACACAGAAAAGTAAAAAATTATAGATTCTTTTTAGCATGAATTGGTGTGTTTGCACGGATTATCCATCGTGTATGACGCTTTTCGGCTGCAAAACTTCAACGCGATTGTATCGGAAAAAAAGATTGCGCGACGTACCGATTAATTCCCTAACGGACTCAACGAAATTTTTATTTCATGAAAATGCGACAGATCACCGCCGCAGATTAAACTAGTGGATGCTGGATGCGTTTTTTTTTTTTTTTGGCACTTCGTCAGTCGCCGACACACGTTATGCATTGCTCCGCAGCGGCGCATCATTGCCGTCGCGATTTCCGCGGCAGCCCCCGATGTTCCGGGATCGAACAACAACCACCCGGCGTGCATACACGTAGCTCGAAGCCACATTCGCGCGGTACTTTGGCGGTATTAGTAATTAATTGTCATACAATTATCGCAAGCGGTAACGGGCCGGAAGGATGGTTTCACGTTGAAACAATGGGTGCGGTCGGATGGGAAGCGACGGCAAACGATATGCGGCTCCGGCGAGCGGCTGCGTGCCACTCGAGGACATATTTTATAACGTTTAATACCGCGGCTCGTTCCGAGAGAGGGTATCGTGACATTGCAATATACATATATGTATTTTTTTTTCGTGGCTCTGTCCGCAGAGTGCATTTAATTACTGACAACGCATAGCGATGGTGACTGACGAATGATGCAATATAGTACACTGACCTGTACAGCTGGCCGAGATTGTAATGGGCATTCACGTGGCCGGGCTGGGCGTGAATCGCCGCCAAAAAATGTCGTTCCGCTTGATCACCCGCCGTCAGAGTACCAAGGTTGTTGTGAGCGCTCGCGTACGACGGCCAGAGCCTGAAACAATGATAAAGAACCTGAAGTTGGGACAACATGTTTCGGTCCGGTGATTATTGTAAGGCTATTTTTATTTTTCCTCGAGTAGTCACTATTTCAATACGAGATTAAAGTACTTCCGGTGAAGGAATTGATTAGGGAGTGCCGACTTACGATCGGATTCTGATCGGATTTGTTAGGGTTTCCCAAGAAAGGGCATTGTAAGCATCCAGACGGATCCCCATTTGGAAGTTACATATCGGTCACAAATGGGACGTCGCAGGGACAACCTAACCGGCTGTCCTCATAAGGATCAAGTCAAATCCTAATTTGGAGGTTACAATTGATCAACAGCGTCGTTAGGGCTGTTGTGGGGAAACCGTAAGCAAGACGTATGTGCTTACACTGAAATAAATATATGTTACCGGATGGTAGAAAAATACTACCCAATAGCATATTTTATATTTGCTATTATTAGGCTGATGTTTTTTAAACATCACTAACAAACTTTACAATCTCGTATTCCACTTTTGAATATCTTCGTATACCATTGGCTATCAATGATTTTTTAATATCAAAGATAATAACACTCTGTGCAATGTCGCATTATACTATTAAATATCTTCATATAATAATGCATATAATAAAAAAAATGCAGGCCAACTCAATTTTGGTCCGACAAATGTTATTTACGTTATTTGTTACTAATTAATTTCACACATGGCTCCATCGTGTTTTATAAGATCAATTGTTACCAGTACCAGTACAGTCGCTACTTATCAATGTAATACAATTTTTACAAATTAAGATTTTATGTATCCTAGCGGGGCTCGAACCCCGAAACTAACACATGCTGACGTATAGTAGAGTAAACTCGTATGTATCATTAAATGGGAAAATGACCTTCAAAAAGTACAGTTCTAGATACTTTTCACGTAAATTTCAAATTTTTCAGCTGGGTTTCAAACTGGATGCTCGTCCGGAATCCCGATCAGAATCCAATTTGCAGCCGTTACATCTCACAAGGGAATCCCACTGGATATCTGACTGGATCCCGAGTTGCACGTAGGGAGTCTAGCAAGAATCCAGTTGGATCCCGACCCAAATTTCTGCACGGATTATCGTATTTGACCAGCTCCGTTTTCCAATCGCTAGCACCCAAGCCTTCTCGAGCGAATGGACAAGGAAAGCTTAATTAACTCGGCTGACGGATTCGAAAATTGCGCACCGGTTTCCTCAGCATTTATTCGATCCGTTCACTCGAAACTTTCGAATGCCTCTTTTTTTTCCTCCTTTTCCTTTCAGAAATTTTTCTGCGTAAGCTGCGGCCGTGCGCGCATTTCGTTATACAGCGGGGTTCTCCCTCTTCAGACGAATAAAAAACGTCGGGAGAGGAAATAAAGGATTCGTTGAGCCCTCGCATATTTTTCGTGCAAATGCCCAGGGTAATTTCGCGAGAGCGCGCGAGGGAGGCTCGGGAGCACGCTGCCGCGAAATTAAAGCGAAAAGTGGGCTTTCGGTTTTCAAGGATCGCGAGCTCGGGCTCTCCCCGGCTACCCTCGAAGTAAGGAGCGGGAAATACCTGTGGGCAAAGTAGGATGGAAGGGAGAGAGTTGAAGCGTGGCGGAACGCCGCGGCTGGTTCAGACCGAGGAAACTTCTCACGAAGCCATTTAACTCGATCTAATTCTCGTCTCCTCCGAGTTAATTACCTCCAACTACAACAGCGCTGATACTTGGCCACAGCTTACAATTGCCGGGGCTAACGAAATGCGACCTTTTTATTCACCACCGCCGAAACTGGCTGCGGCGCAGTCTTACCTGGTCGTCGCTTAGCCCCGGAAAATTTACTTTTGTTCCAGAATTTTACCGCTTATAATGCACGCTTCCGTTCAATTCAACGAACAAATATCGTCACAAACGCGCCGTTGCAATAATTACCGGAACGCGGTTAGCCAATTTCAATGACAAGTTTTCACCTCACGGTGGAAATTTGTGCCACTGCGCATTTTGCATTTGAATCGTCTCCACTAATATCCTTAATCACCATTAACTGCCATGTCTTAATGCTTGTACTGTGGATAACTGTTTTTGCTAATGTGATTCCAAAAAAAAAAATTCCATGAAACGGGGTGTCCATATTACACCCAGAAAAATAATTTATTTGACGGCTACCGTTTATTTGGATTTACTTAATTAAAATAAATATTTATTTGAATCACATAAATATTTTACTTGAACCAAACAAACGGTGGCCGACACGTAAATTATTTTTCTGGGTGTAGAACACTCGGTTGTCCCTATCTTGGGAAATGAAAAGATTTTCCATTTGTATTTAACTTCTGTACTACGGCTGCTCCGTGTCCAACGAGACGGAAGCTGCCGGATGGGCGTCGAAATTTTGAATGATCGAAATGTAAAACAGCCGATATTTCGAAATAGAAAAATAACGAATGTTCGAATTTACAACGTTCAGTCTTCTGAAAGTCCTTAAGTAGTAAACAAATATTGAGAACATAAATATATCGAAATTAACTTATATGGAGAACAAATACATGAATAGATGAAATTGCAAGGAACCTTAGAATAGACGAAAATTCGAACACTAAGAAGTTCGAGTCCTGGAAATGAGCGAATACTAAGAGTGTTCATAATTTCGAATTCATGATAGCGAAAGACCAGAAAAGCAAACAGTCAATGAATACCGACAACTTACGAAACGTCAGCCCTCACATTTGTTAGCTGTTCTGAAGTCATTTTCAGCGATTCTTGCTTTTCACTATTTCAACTCTTGCTGCTTTGGTCTTTTGATATTGTGGGTATTTGAGTTTTAGTCATTCGAAATCTTTATTCTCGAAATACTTCTGGTAGGTCTGTAGGCTATTAAAAATATTATCTTTTCTCTATCTTAAACTCAAAAATTTCGCCTTTCTAAATCTGGTCGTCCAAAATGTTTACCAACTTCTGAAAAAGTATGTCCAAATAAAAAAGCACTTGAAAAAAAAAAAAAAACCTTTCGCTAAAACGGTTATTCGTCTTAGCGATTTATCGAAAATACAAGTTCCAAATTATTAATTTTACGATATTTTAATATTCGCAACGATGAAATTTTGAAACGTCAGCGGTCCAACATTTCGGTCGTTCGAAATTTAAACTCCCATCCCTATCCTGCGTGTCACTTTCACTAGGCAATCCTAACACGCGGTATTCCACCTCGCGATAGAAGAGTCCATGAAAATTTGATATTTCGCAACGTCACTTTCCTAGGAGGTAGAAGTAAGATATAGGTGAATGGGTTTAGCATGCCTGGACGGTAATCCTGGATACGGCGGCTGGCTGAGGCGAACTTATATGCCGCCGGACTATCCGCCAGTGGCTTCGGGCGTTTTAAAACTATATCGTCCCGCGACGACTGGAACGACGCAGTTCGGCCGCGGTCTCGCAAAACTTTAAATAAGTTTCCAAACTATACCTGATTGATTTACTTTTAACTCGATCGAGAGTTTTCCCTTGGAGAATGGCGTGCACCGCATCGCGAGAATCTCGCGGGAGATTGCGAGAAAGTGGCTGCTCCTGAGTGGTTGTGGCAGTGGTGGTTAGACCGGACTGTTATTGGGGCGGATCAGAGCGAGCGCGATGTCTGCCATTTCTCCTTTTCCAACATCGTCTCTCCCGTCGTCAAGAACTGCTAAGTAGCTCGATAAATTAAATAACTATACTTCAAAAACTGCCCGGGAGAACAATAGCGGACCCGCCTTCTATCGAATACAATTACGCGCCTTTCGTTTTGTCCTCTCCACAGACTGGTGAAACAATATTCAATACCGACAATGAATGAAAAAAGTTACCCGAGTTACTCATTGCCAATGAGTTGCTCGGTCTTGGATAACTTTTTCCGTGCAAACCGGAGCTATCAATTAGCTGACGTGAAAGAGTTGGCACTACTTGGGCTCTAGTTTGTTATCAAATCGAAGGAATTTCAACGTTGTTTTTGTTTTTAATTTCACTTAATACAGAATTTAAAAAGATATAATAGGGTAAAAGTGGTGAATATGGCCCACCTCGATTAACACGTAAATCAATGATATATGGACCGGGCCATATTCCCCACTTTTACCCTACACGTAGTTTTGGGTAAACAATGTTTCATTCCGTTGTTGCTGTATCTCTTCACTTAGCTTTATTTGATGCGTACGCCAGAACGACGTAAATATCGGAAAGAATAACGGAAATACGTCACTTCCGGTTTGAAAGTGGCATTTTTCGACCGGAAGTAACGTATTGGGAGAAAACATCGCTTCTGGTTTGAAGACCTCACTTTTCGAGCGAGAATGACGTCATACACGAATTATGTCACTTCCGGTCAAAAACTGACATGTTCAAAGCGGAAGTGCAGTTTTTGCCTATGACGACACTTCTGGTAAAAAAAAATTAAGATTTTCAAACCTGAAGTAACGTTTTCCCATATGACGTCAATCCCAGTGGAAAATCAATATTTCAAAACCGGACGTGGCTTTGCGCAGATAACGGCACTTTTCCTGTATGACGTCACTTCCGAGTAACTCATTGCCAATGAGGTGCTGGGTCTTGGGTAACTTTTTCCGTGCAAACCGGAGCTATCAATTAGCTAACGTGAAAGAGTTGGCACTACTTGGGCACTAGTTTGTTATCAAATCGAAGGAATTTCAACGTTGTTTTTTTTTAGTTTCACTTAATACAGAATTAAAAAAAAATAATACACGTAGTTTTGGGTAAACAATTCATGCCGGTGATGAAACGAGATTGATAATTTGGTTTTTCCGTCCTGACCAGCTGAAGCGAGAGGAGATAATCTTGTAGGTATCGACAGGACCGAGAATTAATCGTATTTTTCAACGCAGAGGGTCCTTAATGGTTACCGGGAAAGAATCCCCCAATGCGGAATGGTTTCCGAATGAAGGGTGAGCGACGATGAGATCACAGCCGAGAGGGCTTCGAATGTTCTCGAGTTTTGTGTTTCTATTGCTTCTCTGCCTTCGCTACTGCGGCTTGGAAAAGACTACGGTTTACCGAGCCCGACATCACACTTCCACCGTGGTAATTGCGAAAAAAAAAACCCTCGAGCCTTGCGGGCTCGTTGACTTTTCACCCGGGAAGATGCAAATGATTCTTTCTGAATGAGCTCTTTCTGGAAAACCACCAGCCTCTTCCATTTTCTCTTGTCTCAATTAATGCTGTCACAAATTACGGTTGAAGATTGAGGTTTCCCGAATTCTCTCACAACGCCACTTTTCTGAATCACTGAATTATCCCAAATTATTTTACCATCTGACGTTGTTGCTTCGATCTAGGGTAAAAGTGGGGAATATGACACGGTCCATATGTCATGGATTTACGTGTTAATTGAGGCGGGCCATATTCACCACTTTTACCCTATATAACGCCTTTTCCTATATTCGTTCACTCAGTCGCCTGCTTGGTCGATTTCGATTGGTGAATGATCACAATTATTTTTTCCCGAATAAGAGAAAGTATAAATAAGTCAACAGAGAAACCCTCGACCCTTATACACTCGTTGACTTCTTTCTGGAAAATCACCAGCCTCTTCCTGGTTCTCTTGTCTCAATTAATGTTGTCACAAATTGCGGTCAAAGATTGAGGTTTCCCAAATTCTCACACAACGCCACTTTTCTGAATCACGGAATTATCCCAAATTGCTTTACCATCTGACGTTGTTGGGTCAATCTATATAACGCGTTTTTCTATATCCATTCACTCCGTCGACTCGTTGGTCGATTTCGATTGGTGAATAATAATAATAATTTTTTCCCGAAAAAGAGGAAGTATGAGTAAGTTAGCAGTGAAATCCTCGAGCCTTGCAGGCTCATTGACTTTTCACCCGAGAAGATGCAAACCGATTTTTTCTCGACGAGCTCTTTCTGGAAAACCACCAGCCTCTTCCTTGTTTTCTTGTCTCAATAAATGCTGTCACCGACGACAGTCTGCGATTCAGTTTTCTCAAATTCTCACATAACGCTACTTTTCTCAATCACCGAATTGTCCCAAATTGCTTTATCATCTGACGTTGTTGCTTCGATCTATGCAATCTTTTTCTATATCCATCCACTCAGTTGACTCATTGGTCGATTTCGATTGGTGAACGATAATAATTTCCTCCCCGAATTTTCTCCCGAAAAGAAAGCCCTACATAAGAGAACGGATTGAATGAACTGTCAATTTTTTAGTAGCCACCCAGAATAGCATCGCTTCCGTTTGAATCGTTTTCAGTCCGTGAAAGTAGCGAAACCTTTCAACGTTACCATAGCGTTGCCATTTTCGTCGCTAATCCAATTAGCACACGTAATTCATCGTTGATTCGACGAGATGAAACGAAAAAAAAAAACATCGATTGTGCGCTTAAGCGATCAACGCCCGGTACGATGTTTGGATGAGACAGAACGTGCGCTCCGAAACTCGTTCCGTCATTGTGTTATGAAGGAAATTAAAAAGCCGTTTCAAACGTTTGTTTCGGGCTTCTAAACGCCGAGCGACATTTTCAAGGGACGGGAGAGAAGCGCGCGTTGCAGTGAAATGCGGAAATGCAATTCCATCGGAACGGCAAAATCCATCAAAGGCTAATGGATTCCGTCCGTAGTAATTTCGATCCATTATCTCACGCGCGCACGTTCGCTGGCGCATACGCATTCTCCCGCTGGCAGAAATTCGACGTTTATTCTTTCACGCTTCGCCGCACCCCATCCTTCGTATCCGTGTGATTACCATTAATTCCCAACTATTCCCGTCTTTCTCGCCGTATTTGCACTGAGAAAAAACAACATAGGGGAGACCGGGGCAAAATGGCACAGCGGGGTAAAACGGGACAGTGAGGGCAAAACTCAATTTTCCAATAATTTTTCCGTGCCCAATGTTATCCCAACGATCCGTCCGGATTTTCAAACCCGTTTTGCCCCACCTACCACCATCGCCACCATCCAAAAGTCATTGGACAATTGCGTTTTGTCTCATAATCCCGTTTTGCCCCGCTGTGCCATTTTGCCCCGCTGTGCCATTTTGCCCCGCTCTCCCCTACTAAAAGCAAAAATACTGACTTTTTACACCATAAAAAATAGTTTCCAGGGGGAACGTTTACATTTTATAGTTGCGACAGTGACAAATAAATCATGGTTGCAACAATAATTATAATTTAACCAATTCAACATATACTACACTGTAAAAATAAATTGTAAATTTAATGTACTGGAACTTGAAATTTGCTAACATTACTTACATTAATTGAACCTTGATGTACTTTGTTTTTAAAATAAAAATACCAGATATTAAAATTACAAATCTTTTGCTTGAAATTGACAAACATTTGTATAAAAAATCCTGATCTTACTGTAAAATTACAACGCACATGTGTTTGAAATTTCAGAAACAGTTTATGTGAAAAAGCTTCCTGTACTGTTCATTAATTTTCAAACAAAATTTTTTAACAGTGTATCAAAAACTATCTATACAGACGTTCCCCCTGGGAACTATTGGTATGGTAGAAAATACTATCATTTTTCTCGGTGTGTTCCCTTTAAATTCCGACAAAAAAAAAAAAAATGTTACCGCACACCTGTAACGCAATGTAAATCGCTTGGCCGAGAAAGAATGACGAAGACATTTTGGCAGACATATTTGTGTAATGGGCGAGATGGAAGGGAGATTTTTTTTCTTGCAGGGTTAGCCACGTATGAGGAGAAAGACGAGACCTCGTACGAGTTTGCCGTGTGTGCGCTTCGCCGGAAAGAAACTCGCCTGTCGGCCCAGGGTCACCGCCTCAATATTTACGCGTCACAAAAGGGCGAATACCGACGTTCCCGCACCCCGGAGTATACTCGCTGGGGTGTTGTAACGCCGCAAGGAGTGTCTCTTTATTGGATAATAAATAACCTGTTTCATTTATAAGAAGGAGATAAAACGCGGTGGTGGCGTGCTCGCCATAAGAACGGATCTTTCTACGTCTTTGCAGACGATCCCCGCTAGTTCTACCCGCTATCT
Organism: Ichneumoninae sp. A BG-2022a; assembly: GCA_030522665.1. Taxonomy (NCBI): domain Eukaryota; kingdom Metazoa; phylum Arthropoda; class Insecta; order Hymenoptera; family Ichneumonidae; species Ichneumoninae sp. A BG-2022a. Next base: position 29,030 of record JAPYZC010000959.1, read on the forward strand.
CGTCGCCGGAAGTGCCTATGTGCTTCCAGCTATGTGCCATATGTTTCATTCCGTTGTTGCTGTATCTCTTCACTTAGCTTTATTTGATGCGTAGGCCAGAACGCCGTAAATATCGGAAGGAATAACGGAGATACGTCACTTCCGGTCAAAACGTGTCATTTTTCGACCGGAAGTTACGCCACTGGGGAAAAGCTTGCGTCAGGTTTGGAAATCTTGATTTTTGACCGGAAGTAACGTATTGGGAGAAAACATCGCTTCTGGTTTGAAGACTTCATTTTTCAAGCGAAAATGACGTCATACAGGAATTATGACACTTCCGGTCGAAAAATGAGATGTTCGAAGCGGAAGTGCAGTTTTTGCCTATGACGTCACGTATGGTAAAAAAAATTAATGTTTTTAAACCTGAAGTGACGTTTTCTCATATGACGTCAATCCCAGTCGTAAATCAATATTTCAAAACCGGAAGTGGCCTTTGCGCAGATAAAGTCTCTTCTGTTGAAAATCCAAGATTTTGAAACCTTATGAGACATTTTCCTATGTGACGTCACTTCCGGTTGAAAACTGAGATTTTGGAACCGGAAGAGACATTTTTCTGCATAACGTCACTTCCGGTTTCAAACTGAGATTTTTAAACCGAATGAGACACTTTTCTGTATGACGTCGCTTCCGGTTAAAAGCTGAGATTTTGGAATCGAAAGACACATTTTCCTGCATAACGTCACTTCCGTTTGAAAACTGAGATTTTGGAACCGGAAGTGACGTTTTCCGCGCGGCCGATTAAATCTCACCTGTCTGGTGTTACAAAGTTTCAGCATGGGAACGATTCGATATCGAGACGAAGGCATCGATCCCTAAGAGTTCGATATCCCTCTCTTCTTCGCCGGAGTTTTGTCAATAAGACAGCCAGCCCGAGCGATAAATACGGATGCAGAGAAGATGGTGATTTGGCGGTACCACAGGAAGAATGCCCGCCATGTGCAGTTTCGATGGCCTGTAAAGACGGACGCGGGGCGCGCACGCCCGGCGTTGCGGTTCTTAAGGAATCGTGGGCTCGTAATTCTCGCAACGCACGCTTTACGAGAGAGCCACGACCGCGAGGCTCGTGTGTGGGTAACCCCAAAGACCGTGGACGTAAAGCCAGAGGCCGCGGGGGAGGCGGGGGCAAAGAAGCAATAAACCCATAGCCGTATAAGTCCGAAGAGGTATCCAGCTCACGTGCAAGACCAGGAAACCCCTTGGACAGCTTCCCAACGGTGAGGGCCGATCGCGGAAACGTCTCCCCACTTCCTGTTTCCCATGACCCGTTTCGTTACATTGTACAATACTATGCACTCTCGAATAAATATAATTCCATCCCCGTCGACAATGACGGGGAAGCCGAGTGGACGCACTCGTTTCGCGAACAGCGGTCGTCATTCCCGTCTGGAATGGCCATTGTATTGTTGCCGGGGAGATGCCGAGGGACGTCGGAAACGTCACCGAATAAATTGGCCGCACAGATTCCGGCGCGCCGTTGTCCTGGAATTTTATTACGCTTCGATTTAATCGCTCGATCGATCGTTCGACGGGAACTGACGTGGAAGTAACGGCCAAACCGCTGTGGTGGAATCATCGTTTCACCGGCAGCGGCGGCCGATCAATGGCGGCAACGACTGCCACTGCGAGTCGGAACGTTAAACTGAGGCGAACGAGGCGTCCCATTTGTATGCATTATCGCCTCGTACGATTGCCGTGTCTGTAAAACATAATAATGTGACAGACTGAGGGCTCTAATTTTATTGGGAAATGGATGTTTGGGGGTGTCGACAGTTCGTTGAATTGCGAGAGGATATATGATATATATATGTATGATATTCGGTACGAGCGGTGAATATGGGCGACTGAAAAATTTGGGCGCCTATCGCCTGTTTTTAGGAAGAAAATCCCATATCGCACGGGTAAAAAAGATTTGTACGTTTAAGACACCTTTTATGTCCATATACGTCTGCTATTATATTGTTAATTTCACAAAAAAATATTCGTAAAATTGACACATTTTTGGAAGATCGACAAGAATTTTATTTTTATTTTTTGTAAAATTAAGACGAAAAGAATTGTGGACGTTTGTGGACGAGAAACATTGGTACCTATTTTACTGTGCGGTGGAAGGGACAGTTCGGATAGACCTTCCGTTTCGACTTTCTCGCAGTGATAATTTAATATTTTCTTCAGCATTATTATAACCGAATATATGTCGTGTGACGATAAGGTGAAATGCCCAACTATCGATCGTGGCCCAATCACCGTCCGTTAATCGTATTATCTGCGATAGAAAATTCTATTTGTGTCCGCCATACTCAATTTTTTTGCAAGACAGCATAGGTCAGCGATTAAGCCTTAGATGGGTCCATATGACAAACTTGTAGGACTCAAACCGGGTCATTGACAACATCGCGTATATTTCGAGTTCATCATTTTTAAAAATAGTAAATAATAAAAAAAAAGTAATACTTGTTTATATCGCCTCAGAACAACAGTGTAACATCTTATATGATAATCCTATAAGAGATGTTACACTGTTGTTCTAGCGGTGTGACATTAATTAAGTCTCCAACATTGGCAGTAACGCCAGTTATTTCAATAAACTCTATAATTTTTAACAATCCTCCTTAATTTTCAATGCATGCCGAGCTTAGGTGGTCAGTAATCGGGACCTTCACCTTATATGACTGGGATGACATTTTCTCAATCGTACGAATTCATATTCGTCGATGCGAGTAGTTTCAGAGCTACTCACACGAAACAATGAAAGTGCGATAAGCGAGTAATTCCAACGAACCGTATCGTCGTTCTTCATGATGTTCCAAGTATCCGACCGTAAAGTGGCTCGCCGCGCGTTTCTTATCCCTTTTATTCGATCGACCGCTTCAATGAAACTCCAGAGTCGCCGTCCCACGAAGCGGGAACAATAAAATGTCGAGAAACAAGCAAGCGTAGATCCTCGCAAAAAAAGAACTCAGCTTCGTACGGGAATACACAGACGGTACCGAAGGATTGCTTGTTGCAAACTTGCACTACGAGCCAAGTTGCACGGCAAAAAGCTCCGTTCGGGACGATACCTCCATCGCCGCTATCCAACTCCGAGCCCAGTAGGGGCCCCGGAGTTGCCGTCGAGACGTTCAATTATTACGCGTATACGTGCGATCAATCTCGACTCCCTCGAATTACTTACACCGTCGAGTTAATCCCAGATGGGATGAAAGTTCGCGTGCGCTCGGAAGCTCGACCGCATCTCGTGGGAAATCCGTAGACGCTGAAGAATAATTTCAGGGTATGCTCTTGTGTACGCCCGCCCCGTGAAACTCCACAGCTCATAGTTTCCTACCTTTCCCGAAGCTCAATCCGTCTTTCCAGTACACACTAACGGTCTACTTCTAACTGTTCGCCGACGCCGTGCCGACCGTAGATGTTAATCCTTGAAAATGAAAAATAATTCGGGTGAAATGTAGATTGACCGCGGCGCAAAGAACTATACTTTTTTTTTTGGAAATAACGAAATATCAAATATTGCAAAGGAAACTAGTTAGTCAGGGGGCGTTTTCATTTTTTTTTTAGTTTCTAGAGCCAATGAGGGATGTACACCCGGGAAAATAATTTATTTGACGACGGCCCGCTAATAAATATTTATTTTAAGGTAGTCGGAGCCGTAATGTTCCGCTGAACGCGAGTTTCAGAGAAAATTTCGAACATTCCCGATGGGATAAAAATCTAAAAAAAATTAAGGATATGGGAGACGCTGCAAAGATTGTTTTTGCGAAATAATAATTCCAGTTTGTTATTAACATATTGAGGGTAAAAATCATTATTCAACAATTTACCCGGCAACTTAAGTTTTTTATTTTTTTTCTGAATACGTACGAATTTTTTCAGAATTTTTTGTAATATTTGAAAGATGCGTTTGTTCACAGCTTGAACATAGAAAAAACACGATTTTCAGAGATTACAATAAAAATTCTGAAAAAAATTCATACGTGTTCCGAAAAATTATTACAAATTATTATTACCTAAAAAGATTTTTATCCCATCGAGAAATGTTTGAATTTTTTACTGAACCGCACGTTAGTCGGGACTGTTTAAATACATACTTATTTGATTAAATTAAATGAATATTTAATTAAATCAAATAGACATTAATTTGCGGGGTGGCCATGAAATAAATTATTTTTCTGGCTGCATCCTCGCGATACGTCTATGAAATAAGATCTGCGGATGAACAGGCACGGATGGGCGAGCCGGCAACTACACTTGCGAGCTATCGTGGCCCCACTCCACTGCACGTATCGATAAAATGCAATTGCTTCCCTGCGCAAATACCAATGGAAGCCCATTTTTTTTTCTTTTCCCTTTTTGTTCTATTTGCGCTCGTCCACGTATTGGCGTTCTCGCACCCCGTTGTTTTGGAGTGCAGCACGTCGGTCATCGTCGCTGGTACACCAGCCAGACCGACGGTGCTGGTGCAACTGCTCCTGCGCTAAGCCGAACCGTCGCTGTCGTGTTTGCCAGGTTGATTGCATTTTCACAGACAAATATTGCAATATTATGACAAAGCTGATTGGCATGGACGGAGCAACAACGGGAAGCGAGGAGGCTGATGGATGCGAGCGTTGGTTCATCGCTGCTGTGCATCCTTCGCAGATCTATATGGCGCATACATAGACGTGCATCCTTGAATACCGTGCGCGAAGCACGTATAGTCGGCCAATTCTGTAGGGCGAGAGCCTCTGGCAGTCCTCTCACAGTCGCTTTGATTGCGCGTACGTTAATCGCATCTGCGGACGTTAATGCACTTATGTCTGCTCCAGAGAAATTCGGAAAATGTTGGGTGCGCAGTTTTGTGGTTTGATTGTGAAACCCGCCGTTGTGAACTGCAGTTCAAACCGGTGAACATGGTTGTAACATGGCATGGAAATATCCACTGACGAAACAATGAAAAACCTACGCACCGTCGAAATTCGCGATGATGTTTCGAAATCCAACAATCAAAGGTATGAGTGGGACTGTAGGTTTACACGAGAGAACGATATTCACACGATAAAAACTTCCCGTCCACTGTTTTACTCGCTTTCAGCATTTTGTCAAGATTTTCTACGCATACCCTTTGGTCATCGGAGTAATAATAAAAAAAGACGCAAAGCACCGGCAAGCCTTGCTGACAACTTGCTGTCAATACGCTCCTAAGCATTTTCGGCATTGCATGCTGGCAAAAACATAGGCAAATGTTGACGCGCATGGGGCAATTTGCCTATTGGCTGGCGGGTTGCTGACAACAAGCTATCTGGCACTATTCATAGGCCAATTGATATTGTAACAACCGCGCGAGTGAATAACGCGCGTAACGTTTCACGGAAATAAAGGGACGACCGATTATAAAAAAAAGGAACTTGGGGTAATTTATTGGTTCAAGATCCGCTGCCGTACCGTTTGTCACGTCACACGTCAGTTCGTGTTAAAGACCCGAATAAGACTGACTGTCAACTCTACGATCGATGTGAAGTCGATCGTTTGTACGTCCGTCAAATGTTCAAGTGTCAAATGTTTCGGCAAAAGTTGGACCTTTTCACGTATACTATCGCCAAAAAAACCTTGTTCCACTTCAATTGCCTACTACTGTATAACAACCGATGTAACAGATCTCGAAGAGGACCGCTGATTGGGCTCAACGGATCCTCGATGCAGTCCTACAACGTGAGTCCTTGCACCCACAAAAAAAGTTTATTTCACGGCCACCGCTTATTTGATTTAAATAAATATTCATTTAAATTAAGTAAATAGTTACTTAAATGAAATAAATATTTATTTAAATGAAATAAATATTTTACTTAAACCAAATAAACAGTGACCGTCAAATAAATGTTTTTTTCTGGGTGTGGAAGAGGCTGTTAGACATTGGAGACGATAGACGAGTCATCGTCTGCGCTAGCTCTCGATGACTATGATTTAAAAAAAAGACCGAATAGTTTAGCGTCGTAATGCTTAACGAGTCTCGGGTGCACGAGATCTCGGAAGCCAAGCTTCGGGTTAATTAATATTGTTTCGTTGATTCGGTGGGGGAGCCTACGTGCCTTCACAGTTCCAGGGTATGAACTCGGATGCCCGCGCGTATGAATGGTATGTTCCCAGCGATTTTGCGCTCACTACTAGGTGTACGGGGTACACATGTCTGCATCGATCGCTGTAGCCACTTTATGCCTGAGCTACACAAAAGCTCCGGTACGGGTAGGGGATTTGTGAGCACGACCAACACTGCAGTTCCGCGCTCATTCTCACGGAGAAAACTCCGGCAACCCCTCGGCAGGAAGGCGCAGCGTGTTTGGCGAGTGAGAGTGGTCTATGCCGGTGCGAGCCTATCCAAAATAATTAGCTCGCAATAATGACGAGGTAGATGGCGAATAACCCTTGTGAGCGCAAGAGCTAGACAATAGGGCACGAGAATCTATAAACCACTGGTGTTCCCTCTTCATGTGGCTATAACTATGCCATTATAGAGGCGACCCAATTAGACCGCGTGCGGTTATATTCCATTCCCGTACGGTTGAGTTGCAACGCACCCCTTACCCGAGCTTCTGAATACGATGCTGGCTATGGATATAATAATAGACGTGCTACAAATACAAAAATTATCTCGGCAAGTACGTAACAAATAATTGCCCGGAATAATTTTTTCGCTCATAGTATAGAGGAAGAACTCACCACAATGCCAGTTGATAGTGAAGAATAGCGCGATTCGGTTGCGATGTGTCTCGTAGAAAATTGGCGAAGTTGTAATGCATCTTTGCATTGTGAGGCAGTGACCTCAAGCCCGCTCTGGAACGGAATGAAAGGGGGAGACTTGGAATTAGTCAACTTTTCGGAAAGTATTTTTGGACCGGAAATTCCGGTGGGATCGTCGAATCGCGACGCGTTTGAAATACAATCCGAATATCCAACCTTAGGAGACTTTCCCGCGATGTCCAATCCCGATTTCTTACGGTGGTACGACAGCAGCTCAAGAGAAAAAGAGCAACCACCGCTGTTGTGATTAAGCCTCTTCGTCTAGGAACTGCTGCCCAAGTCACTTGGGCGCCGTAGACTACCAGCAGTATCCAGCCAATGCTAAACAAAATCAAGATTATGTTAAATAAGAGTACATGTTGGAGTCGCCAAACGATGACGTCAAGAAGTGACCGGTAGATCACAGAATTTATATAATATTACCTGGGTATGTAAAGAACACGTTCTGCGACGACAAAACCGACGGTGACGAACAAGTTCGAAGCGGGAAGAAATGGTAGGACGAGAAACATCCAGCCAAGAGCGAGAGGTGGATGTCTTTGTTGCTATAAAAAACAATGAAATATATGTATTATTAGATTAGTTAAAATAATCAACATGGAGAATATAATAATTGTTAATAGAGTGAATAATGATAACGTGCAGTATTGAAAAGGTTAAATGGACAAAAAAACTATATTCATGTATAGTCTAAACAGGGCTCTAAAATCTAAAATCTAAAATCTAAAGCGGGCTCCTAAGTTGTATTAGAGTGTGGATGGCAACCGTTTTAAGTGATTGTCTGTCAACAACTGTGATGATAATCATTATTGAGTATCCCTAAGGAGATAAGACGAGATCCGTAAATACTTATACGAAAAACAAAAATCTCGTACAGAAAAAAAGAAAACAATGAGTCAGGAAACAAGATAACAAGTGCAGGATAGAATAATATGTACGGCCTGCTTATAATTAATGTTGTTTCAGTTGATCGTAATCGTATATAAAGGCTTCGGAAAAATGGCAGACAACAGAGTCTCAAGCCGCTTCGAAGATGAAGCTAGTAGGAGTGTTCTTGACCATAGTTGCCTGCCAGGCGTTGGCTGCCACGAGCGATGAAACGGATCAAATCGCTGACGGAGAAATTGGCGAAGAAACGGACACGTTGAAAATTGCATTGCGCCTCGAAAAAGAAGATAGTTCGGAACAGAGCCAAGACGAATCACTTAACCCAGAAACTTCAAATAAATATGTGGAAATAGACTTACAACGTCTCGCGGAACTTGAAGGATGGCAAATTCAACCACTCGATAAAGCAGACAACCGGGAAGCTATCATTACAGTGAAGGAATTTCATAACATTTGGAATATAGAGTCGATTGAATCAGTGCGTGCGTCACGTGCGAGAAACCAAGGTCGTGGTAGACCGAATGTGAAAGCACGACCTTTGGCAAATGCTGGAAGTGCTGCGGGTGCATGGAGTGCTACGAATAGTGAGGCTATAATCAATTCTCTTGGAACCAATGGAATCAACTCTAATGCTGCGTCGAGGGCAAGCAGCTCGGCTATTACGGCATCAAGTGAAAACAATCGCGTCAACTCTATAGCTGGGTCGAGCGCAACCAGCGAGGCTGTAGCCGCTTCTCATGAAACGAATCAAGTCAACACCAACGCGATGTCGAGCGCGACCAGCGAGGCTGTAGCCGCTTCTCATGAAGCGAATCAAGTCAACTCCAACGCGATGTCGAGCGCGATCAGCGAGGCTGTAGCCGCTTCTCATGAAGCGAATCAAGTCAACTCCAACGCGATGTCGAGCGCGATCAGCGAGGCTGTAGCCACTTCTCATGAAACGAATGAAGTCAACTCCAACGCGATGTCGAGCGCGAGTAGCTCGAATGTAGCAGATTTCAGTGAAAACAATCAAGTCAACGCTATTGCTGCGTCGAATGCCAACAGCGAGACTGTAGATACTTCTCTTCAAAATAATCACGCGCACACTATCGTTGCGTCGAGGGCAAGCAGCGACGCTGTCGAAGCTTTAAATACAAACAATCGCGTCAACTCTAATGCTGTGTCGAGTGCCAACAGCAAGACTGTAGCCACCTCTCTTCAAAACAAGCAAGTCAACTCTAATGTTGCGTCAACCGCGAGCAGCGATGCTTTAGCGGCTTCAAGTTCAAACAAGCGTGCTAACTCTGTGGCTGCGTCGAATGCCAGCAGCAAGACTGTAGCCACCTCTCTTCAAAACAACCAAGTCAACTCTAATGCTGCGTTAACCGCGAGCAGCAACACTGTAGCGGCTTCAAGTTCAAACAACCGTGCCAACTCTGTCGCCGCTTCGAGCGCCAACAGCAAGACGGTAACTTCTTCTCTTCAAAACAACCAAGTCAACTCTAATGCTGCGTCAACTGCGAACAGCAACACTGTAGAGTTATTTCTAATGCTGCGTCAACTGCGAGCAGCAACACTGTAGCAGCTTCAAGTTCGAACAACCGCGCCAATTCCGTCGCCGCTTCGAGCGCCAACAGCAAGACGGTAACTTTTTCTCTTCAAAACAATCAAGTCAACTCAAATGCTGCATCAACTGCGAGCAGCAACACTGTAGCAGCTTCAAGTTCAAACAACCGTGCTAATTCTGTCGCCGCGTCGAGCGCCAACAGCAAGACTGTAACTTCTTCTCGTCGAAACAACCAAGTCAACTCACATGCCGCATCAACAGCGAGCAGCAACGCTGTAGCAGCTTCAAGTTCGAACAACCGTGCCAATTCCGTCGCCGCTTCGAGCGCCAACAGCAAGACAGTAACTTCTTCTCTTCAAAACAACCAAGTCAACTCTAATGCTGCGTCAACTGCGAACAGCAACACTGTAGCGGCTTCAAGTTCAAACAACCGTGCCAAT
>JAPYZC010000960.1:0-59965 GCA_030522665.1 Ichneumoninae sp. A BG-2022a
AACTAAAAAAAAAAAAAAAAAAAAAAAAAAAAAAAAAAAATCAGGATTATATATCTCTAATAATATCGGGGACCAAACAAGCGTGTATATGAGATCGTAAAAGCGGAAGGGGGGTGGGGGGGTTCGCCGACTGCCGCGGTATCGCACCCGAATACCATTCACGAAATATAGCTGGCGAAGGTGCCCCGCAGAGGAGAAGAGGTGGGAAGAGGAAGAAGAAGGTCCGCGACGATTGGGACCGATAATACGGCGAGGGAAGAGAGCCGGGGCGCTTAGAGTTCGCTGCTGCGAGCAGCCCGGAGGGTTCTCGAGAGCAGCGTGATTAAGAGTGAAGTTGCCTCGGCCCAATGCTGCCGCAGCGAGGATAAGTAGCGGCAGAAGCGGCGTCGGATCGGGCACCCCGAGAGAGGCTCGTAACGCCAGCGCTAAGAGCCCGTACCTGTCCACGAGCGGGTAATACCTGAAAACATGTCTCTATCGGGAGAGGAATCTCGAGACGCGCGCGCCCGCGCGCTTCCCTCCCCCGGACTCCCGGTAACACCTTCGCATAAAACCGACGTTTTATTCCGCACCGACCACCGAGACGTCTTTACGGTTCTCTCTCTCCTCGCATAGCCGGCGGTTGCCAGCGGACGAAACGCTTCGTGGATATTTTCACGGGCGCATCACGCTTATGAGCTGCGACCGTGAATGGGCAAAAATTAACGCACGGCGCTCGAGTATCGACGCTCAGGAGCAGCGCCGATCGAGAAGCGACGGAAGATCTTCAATGTTTATTTATTTATTTTTTTTATTAAATTTTATGGAGTTTTTTTAACCCGGTTTCCATCTCAATGTTCCGGAGGCTTGTTTATTACGCTTAAAATAATTTGGATCTTTTTCGCGTTCTCTGCGCTCCGCTGCGCTCTCCCCGCCTTTGCCTTATTGCCGATTTACATCTGAAACAGTCGTCCGTGTACCGCGAGCAACGGTGGCGTCGGCCACGACGACCGAGACTCGTCCAATCGAAAGGCGCTTGCCTAATTGGTAACCCGGACCAAGAGGCCGGACGGGACTTCGGTACAAAGTATCCTTCTCTCTATCTCTCAGGTATACAAACGGCGGAACTGGGTGCGCGGTATACGCCGCAGCTGCGAGCGAGACTCTCCGCTGCAGAACGTAAAAGAGACTCTCGCGATAAGGGGACGATTCTAAGAAATTCCCAGCGAGTCGTAAGTTACCTTAAAAACGAACGTTCGCTATCGTCGGAACTAAAGTGATGTTGCTAATTGGACAATGCCAGGTCGGGAGACTCGTTAAAATAAAAATAAAAAAAGGTTTAAAAAAGTAACAACCACAGACCATTTGCATGATCAGTTTTTGATGGAATGTACTTGGCGACCGAAAACTTGCGGCTCGTTATACAATACCGGGATACAACCCAGGCGTTTATGCCATACGTCCGATAAGCGATTTGCATATGGGATAATATAGTGTCGGGGGCGCGCCCCGTGATTTCGCGGCAAAGGTTGCCGAAATGTCAACACTACCGATATCGTCGAAATGCCAAAGAGTTCCACGAACTAAAAGCAAAAAAAATAAAAATAAAATATTTTCGTTCCTATAAATAATCCTGAATGGTGCCGGTGGATCGTAGCGTAACAGTGTCGCGGATCGCTCACTGGTCGCGATCAGAGGCTCCAGGAGTCATAGTTAACAACCGCGCGTGCGAGCGCACGGCGACCCCGAACGGCGAGGGGAATCCCCTCCCCTCGTTTATCCGTCACCGATCGTATTACACAACGTACGTACGTATAACGTTCCCGATCGCACGACCCGATGAAGATATCGCTTGACGATCGTCGCCGTTGTTTTCCTGCAAGTCACTAATAGTCATGTGAGTTCCCGTAGCCGGTCCCCGTTCTCGCACGCCGGTAGCAAAGTTCAATCGGCGAGTCGCCCGGTCGCGGGTCGCTGATTCATGAAAAAAATGAGTTCGGCATTTTTTTTTATTAACGCTCCTCGCCGCGATCGACTCGACGATTCGAAGTACGGTCCGATACGGGCCGATAGCGTGTCGATGCCCATTGGGGTTTTATCGATACGGCTGAAAAGGAAAATAAGTTGATTCCCTTTTTATTGCCTGGCGATGGTGAGGCGGGTTTTATCGGGGACTGGACGTTGGCTTCGATAGCCTAATTGCCGAACAGTATTGGAGAATCGGAATTTTATTTAAAATCCGGCTAAAACTCGGCTTCCTTAGTTTCTGCTGCCGCTGCTTGCCCGAGTCGGCGATGGGGGGAAAAGGGACTTGGAGGAAGCCGCCGGCAATAAGACGTTGCCGAGACTTGGGCGAGGAAGGTCCCTTATCGTGCGCCGGTGCACCACCTCTCGCGGTAGCTCTATCTTAATTGTGATCGGAACCCCGCAGCAGTAGCAGCAGAAGCAACAGGAGCAACCAGCAGCAGCACAAACGGGAACCAACTTCTTCTTGCTGATGCTGCGGCTGTTGCTTCTTGTTTCTTCTTTCCTCTTTCCGTTCATCGCGGGAGCGTGCGCGCTCGAGCGCCCGACGCAAACCGATTCGCGAATTTACCTGCTGAACACCTGCAAAATCCTCTCTAATCTGCGAGGCTCCCCTACCGAGCCACCTGGTCTCCGCGGTCGTCAATTATTCCGCGTTTCCTCGAGCACGCGAGCGAGAGAGACGATGGTGAAAATAAAAAATAAAATAAGAACTTAAAAAAAATATAGGAATCGAGATAGAAACTCCTGAGCCGAGTCAAGTGTTGCTCTCGGACGGGAAGCTGACTCGCGAGCGGATGGAAAGAGGCAGGAATAGAAAATCACGAGCCGCAGCAACCCGTCAATTATTCAAAGACCTTTGATTCCTTGAATACACACGTTGCGCGGCAGAACTTTGTGCTGAAAGAATGTATACAGGTCGACCGTTTATCGATTATATATCGCGTGCTATTATCGGCCACCTATCGGCCTTTTATGCGTCAAAACGCGTTGCTCACGGGTCGAGTTCACGATGCAAGAATAATACGAAAAAAAAACCCACAATTTTTCATGAAGAAACTCCTGCGGCGTCAATCGTTATTAAGTTTTTCATTCGTCCGCGCCGTTTAGTTGTTGCACCGAAGGAAAATTGCTGGAATCGTCGGAACGCGTGTTTAATTTAAACCACTTACTTAAGTTTCTCGAGTCAGTATGTCGTCATTATCATCTGGGATAAACGTTCGGGGACTTTTTACCCCGAGGTGATTCATGAAAGAAGTTTCACGTAACTTTGACATGGAACAAAAAGTTATGAGTTGCTCCGGCCAACTGCACGGTTGAATAAGCTCCGGGCGATTAATTCGCTTGGGTGAACGAATTAATTGACTGAGCGAACAAATTAGTTGGTTGCCAACCAATTAGTTTATTGCCAAATAGTGGATTTACCGGTCCAGTCGATTAATACAACAAATTAATTGTCTGGCACAAAACTAATTTATTGGCTTCACCAATTAGTCTTTAACCACGCAGTTGGTTGCCAATCAATTAGTTTATTGCCAAACACTTTAACTGCCGGCCCAGTTGATTAATTCAACAAATTAATTGTCTGGTAACAAACTAATTTGTTGGCTCGACCAAGTAATCTTCAACCACGCAGTTGGTTGCCAACCAATTACTTATTGCCAAATAGTTTACGTGCCGGTCCAGTCGATTTATTCAACAAATTAATTGTCTGGCAGCAAATTAATTTATTCGCTGAACCAAGTAGTCTTCAACCACGCAGTTGGTTGCCAACCAATTACTTTATTGCTAAACAGTTTACGTCCCGGCCCAGTCCATTAATCAAACAAATTAATTGTCTGACGACAAACTAATATGCTGGCTCGACGAAGTAGTCTTTAACCGCGCAGTTGGTTGGGACAACCAATCATTATTCTCCGTAAAACCCGGTGGTCCAAGCCCGGACGCCCGATACCGCGACAATCAACCGATTGGCTCAACTTCACCGAGGACTCGCCGGTGGGCAATTAAAGGAGGTGACTGGTCATCGTTGAACTGTCGCTACTGAAGCTGCAAACGTTCGAGCCATAGAAAACCAGAATTGACTGTCCGACAGGATGAAAGTGTCCGGTCCCGTCATGCGTTCAAACGACAGCAATAGACCCCGTTCGAGTACGTCACAATTTATCCTGTAGCATAATCGGGCACGACAGGAGGACGCGCGCATGCGCGCGAGGTGAAAATATCCCATAATTGGATAAGAAGCGTTTAATTTTTTTTATCAGACACTCAATTATAGAGAGAACTCTCCGATTCACGAACGCTGTCCGCTACCGAAGTGTTGGACACCATTCTACGCCATAAACGCCAGGGATTCAAATCTTGATGCTGACTCATCGTTTCATTGTATTCGGAGCCTCCGGACGTCTACGGTACTGAACGTTCGAGGAATTCTAATCATCATCAGGTCGCGCGAATTATCACTCTCGCGCTTTGCTCCCAGAATCTCGAGGGATTAATACAGCCCGGGGGGAATTAAAAAAAAGAAAAAAAAAAGTAAAAAAAAACGAGAAGAGAAAACGGGGCGAGAGTGCGACAGAAAAAAATGGTGAAGCTGCTGCCGCGTCAAGTGGAGTGCGAGAACAAAAGCCTTACTCACAGCCAAAGCTCCATCCGAGGCATTTGGCTCTCGAGAATCTGCAGCTTTATGCTCTCCCGTTTCAACTCTTCGCCGCTCTCGCCACTGAAACTTTTCGCGAGGCTTATGAAAAACCGCTAAACCACCAGAGCTATTTTCTCGGGAAAGGCTCGGGGCATCGAGCCCCGGATGGATCCCGCTGGAGATCGCGGCGCGCCACTGCCGATGCTGCATCAGAGTGATTCAGCGAGGTCAAACTGCACGCCGCTGCACAGCCACGATCTCAAACTACGAATTAAACGAAATTTCTTAATTCCTCGAAGGAAAATGTAATGCTGTGTGCGCGATGTGTATATACTATACGTCGCCTGACATTAGCGGTGCCCGGAGAGGGGGGGGGATAGAGAAATTCTAGTCCCGCAATTAGACACACGTCTACGAGAAGAAGGATACCGTTTTGCTCATCGCGTCCGACCGGCCATTATCTCGCCCCACGGATTCGTTCCAGAATCGCATACGGTGAGCTGAATACTTGTCACGAAATGTTCGCGACGGTGGAAGCCTAATACGACGCAAATGTCCGGCGCATCAGGCTTTATCCTCCCCGAGTGACGCTGTAAGATTTACGGGCAGGTGCGCGGGATTAGCGGGTTTTGTTGTTTCGTCACTTTTTTTTTTGCTTTTTTTCGGAATATTTCGTGAGATAGTGGTTCGCAGAGCCAACCATGACTTTGATTTTCTCGTGTGAGAAGAGTCCGACGGAGTCGAACGGTGCATCTCTTAATTGGAGGAAATCGAGCACTAAAACATAGCGATTAGAGGAAGATAAGGCGCGAGCGATGCGCCAGCACGGGGAGGAATCTCGATGAAACTTAAGTGGTTTCCTATCCGCTACTGGAGTGCGCACTACCGTTCCCGATCTCCTTCTCTCCCTCTCTCTGCCTCGATTAATCTCAAGGGGTTCCTATATAATTGTCAAAATCGACCACCGCATAATTATATACCTTTCCGTAGGTGAATCGCTTTCGCGATGAGTTAAGCTTAACGATCCGGGCGATACGATCGTCGGAGCCAAAAACTTCGCCTCCCTGTCTTCCCCCACCGACCATTCTCGCAAAATTGATGATAAAAAAAGATCACATCTTTTTTTTCTCCTCTCGCGTCGGAGTCCCGGAAAGTGGGTTTTAAAAAGCGGTTCGGCACATGGCGGCCACGAACAACAGCTTAAGAAATTCTCCGACTTTCCTCTGACTCTCAGCGAACGAGCTATCATCTTTTTCCTTGTTTAAAATTCAAGCTCATACACTAATTAACGAAGTTCCCAATTAATCGGCATTAAAAAAACGTGTTACAATAATTTATTAATGTTTATTTGAAATTAATGTTTATTTGAAAAATGTATAAGTCGTCGGTCATGCATGGTACGAAATTTTTAACGCGCTATATCAATCGATTAAGAATTCGCGGAGTGTGAAAAAATAAAATTGTTCTGTGTATTTTACAGCTTCGACACAGTAGGCTTAGCTTTTCCTCCTTCCGCGCCGTCACAGATTTTCCACTTTGCCTGACGAACTATAAAAAAAATAAAAAATCCTGACTTTTCTAGGTTTTCCCTAGAATCGATGTCCGTCATGTCAGCGGTACAGCGAAGTTTGACCGGGGTTCGCAAGTTTCACAACTCGGCTGAAATTGACACCATCGCGTATCAGCGTAATTTCAATAACACCTCAGCCGGCAACGATCGCCGACGTTATTATGTGTCGACAGTCCGAAGTTAGTGGTAGTTAATACACCCGTCGATTAACACGGTGCATATCAACGGCTCTCGGTATCGATGTTTCCAAGAAGGGGACACCTTCCGGCGGCTTGTAAACGCGCGCGGGCGGTCGGATATGTCGGTGCCTCGCCGACATCGGCTTTCGTTCGATTAGATCGAGCCGCAACGGCCGACAACGGCTCTGTTATCATTCGCTCGAACGATATCGCTTCGTTGGTTTACCCTTTCGTCGTATACATACACACGAGGCGCGAACGATCGAACGGCGAAGCAATTCTCATAAATTCTGTCCCCCAAGCGTTCCGCGCACTCAACCGATCCGAGCTCTTTATTAGCGTGCGATAATCCGATCCTCCTTCGTCAACTCTTTCTCTCGTCTACGCGCCCGATTAATCATTCCTCAACGCGTCCAAATTCTCGTCTATGCCTAGGTGATTAATGAATAGGCCGGCGGGCTCTGCGCTTAAAATATGCCATTCGAGAGTACGCCAGAAGCGTCGTCAAAAACGGCAGCGGCGACGATCGCGGGATATTTGCACATGCGTAATACAATAAAAGTTTCATGATGGATGAAGACAGTGGTTCGGAATACGAGACTCACCAGTATAACACCAGGCTGGCCAGACGACGGGGCTCTCGGTGTCCAGCTCCCTCATTCTCTCAGCGAGCCGCGGACATCTCCACTCCGTCGTTCGTCCAGCAGTCGGGGTCAAAATGTCCAGGTTGTCAGTCGATTATCAAAACAGCGCGTGAATCAAAAACGAACGAAAGTTCTCCGCGAATCGAATCCAGAAGTTTGATCGCCGATCGATGATTTGATACTTTCTTTTTTTTTATCTCAGCTCGAACTTCCCAATGGGATTTGTTTCAACAACAACAAAAAATCGTCGAATTACGATTCGACGAGCAGAACCGCGACCTCCGGGTCGGCTGCGGAATATATATACAATGATCTCCGGCGAGCACCTCGGAGCCGACGAGGTCGAGAGACTTCTTATCGAGGGCGCACGTGCAAAACTCCTTCGCGGAGCAGCTCCAAAGACGACGTCCACGGGAATATACGAGAACGGCGACTCTCTCGCGCACCCACCCACATACACAGGCTCTCTCGCCGCTGATGTCTAACACGCTCAGAGTTCCGAGAGACAGATAGCCGGGACGATAAGAGAGCCGCGAGTGTCGCACACGGAACGGAGAGGCGGAATCGCCGTGTGTATGTCCCCGAGGAAGGTACGCAAGCGAGGTTGACTCGGTTTCGCCTAGGCGACCCGGCGACGTTGCTGCTCGTTCCCGCTGATAAGGCACGAAACTCGCGTCATCGAGTCGCGGCTCCGCTCGACCGCGGCGCGGCCCGAAAGAGCGCCGCGACGGGGGACAAGGTGGAGTCCCCGCCGAGGTGGGAGACAAAAAATAACCGCGACTCGCACGACAAAGTTATTTTGTTCGAGCCGAGTTTAACGACAGACGGCGATAGAGGCTCGTGACGAGCGACACTCAGGATTTCGTTCACGTAGCGACGCAAGTCCGTGCACTGAGACCGGGTGTCGGAGCCCTCGAGGAATAACGTATTCTGGGTTCGAAGACTCGGCACCAAAATGTCACGCTATCACGGATACGTCAGCGAGGCCCCTTGCTTCCGGAATTCATCGTCGTTTATCTCCCACTCCGAGAAACCGGGCGATTTATCTTATTTTTCGTTTATCTCTTTCGGCAGCAGGTGTCGATTGCATCAACATGCAAATGTTATTCCACCGCGATCGCGCCAAACGAATCGTGGGAATTTCGAACACTCGCCGATCTTGATCGGAGCACCTCGATGACGGGTTCGACGATCTTTGATCCTCGAAATCCACTCGGCGTTATCTCGGTGAGAATCGTCAGAGCGATAAATGATACGCGACGGTACGTGATGAATTTTGTTTTTGTTATTTTCGTTTGTTATTTTTGTTTCTTATCGTGATAATTGCGTTGCCCGCCGGAGGACGAACGCACGTGCGTTCGGGACGAGATCTTATGACGGATCACCGGTTCGCACACGTACACTCGTGGAGTAAACACAAGACACTATACCGACGACGACGACGATTCGTTGCGACAATATTATAATTTTTATTTATTTTTTTTATAATTTTTCCGTCGAATATTTCGATGGGATACTCGAGTTTGTCGTAAACAACGAGTAAAAGGCCCGAGCACCGAGCACGGGCGCGCACACCAGGCAGCTACGAGTAGCGCACGACACACAGGTGAGCGGAGTGGCACTTAGGTTGGTGCACCTGCCGCGAGAGTCCGCGTCGTAATGGGAGCGGGGCAGCGGGCGGCAGGTAGGCAGGCCCTCGGACTCGTCAACCTGCGGAGAAGGGGTATCAGTCACATGGCGTGGCACGGCTAGCCGCGCGTCCGCGAAGCCGCGGTAGAAGGAGGCACAGCCGAGGGAGATAGAGGTCGAGCCTGATGCAGCGGCGAGAGCAGAAGCAGGAGCTGGCGAGAGCGGTGGAAGTGGCGGGATACCGGTGGTGGTGAACACAAGAGAACAGGACCAGCTCCGAGGGAGTAGGAGTCACGAGTCGAAGCGGAGAGCCCGAACGTGCTCGGAGCTTCGACGAGGCTTTTACGCCAGCCTCTTTGCGCTGGTAGCACCGGAGAAGTTGGAGAACAACCTGTCGCGCGGCCTATCGAAGGTCTCGGGAAGCTGTTTTTTTTTTTGAGTCCTGCACTTTCCACTCCTCGCTTTTCATTGCTGGGGCATTCGAGCTGGAAGTTGGAAGGCCGAGGAGGCAGAGCGAAGGGTCAAGCGGGAAGTGCAAAGTTCAAAAAGTATCAGAGGATCGGGAGGTGGGAGTCACGAGAACGGCTTATGCTGCGCGTCCGACAAAAAGGTGAACGCCGAGTCGCCTTTGGTGATGAAGATTTAAGACGGAGGGATTCAGCGAGGGATGCGTGTAATGTAAAAGGGCGATGCGTGTACCGGGGATTCGTGTTACCGATTATGGTCCCCGCGCTCTCTCGGCGGTCAGCCGTTTCCATATTTGGGCACTCTTACGCTACGCCACAGAAGTTAGATAGATACCAGGGAGGATTGGACGGAAGGATGTCCATTGAATTTCAAGAGAATGCGGCTCAGCGGATCCCGGCTCTGGATGGGGTTAGCCTCTGCTGTGAGACCCTCTTCCATGCACGTCGCTCAATGTCCAACTATCGTCTCTATGTCTCTCTTTGCGCTACCTTCGAGCGAAACTCCCGGGGCACTCGGCTGCCTCGGTGCACGGAAGCTCCCGGTAGAATCGCTTCGCCTTCCTCCGTCTTCCTCTTCCTCAACGGGAAACCGAGGAACACACGGGTATCCTTCAGTCTAGCGTCGCTTCGCGTTGTTTCCTCTACGCTTCTATCCTCCCGAACACTACATCACCGCCGCTGGTGTTGAATACCCCGGCAGGACGCGGATACCTTGTATGTTCGTAGTGGTAGCCCTTCGGCCCGGACATCTTCACGATCGGTTTGTAATGCTAAGTTGCTGCCGCTCCTGCCGCTGTTGAAGCGTCACTTCCCTCTCGCCTTCGTTCCCTCGGGGGCCGATTGGTAACGAACGAATGACTTTTCACGTCGCGATCGAACATCGCGCTTCGATCCGTTCGTTAGATCGAATAATCGACCATCCGTGAGGACGCTCGTCGCGAAAGGGCACCTCGGTCTTAACGGATCGTCTTGGAAACTTGCGAGAGCGAGGAAAAAGAAATTGTTGCAAAAGGTATGTTTTGCTGGGACCCGAATTGAGACCGCAATTCGATGTATCACTGCGCTGTTAAAAAAAATTGCAAATTCAATGTACCATACTCGAAATTTTTTACGCAGTAATTAGTACATTACACCTAATGTACAATTTTCATGAAAAATTAATGAAATTTTAGAGTAAATTTGTAAATTTTAAACGGAATTTTTAGAAAGGATAATGGAATGTTTGGAGTGTAAATTTTAGAGCAGAATTAAAGTACTTTTGTAGTAAAATTAATGTAAAGTATTTCTAAAGATTTTAATATACTGTACGTGAATTTTTCGTCACAATTGTACAAGAAATTTAAAATACCAGTTTATGCCTAAAAACTTGCAGTATCGAAACATTAAATTTCATAAAATTTCTTTTTACATCATGGATGAATGCGGAGACTACGTAAAAAGTAGTCCTGCACCTGAAGAAGCCCAAGCATGACTCACGATTTACTTCCTTTTTTTACGTACTTTGCCTCGGTAGTTTTTATGGAAAACGTCATCACCTTTGCTTCTAAAAACGCGTGGAAGCAACGGAGGAGGCGACGAGTCCGCTGGACAACAGGAATACCGAACGTAGCGGTGCACGCTGTTCGGTAGGTAGAGCTTGTTAGCTTAACCATCACATTGTTTCACGAAGGCGTGGCGGTACCGTGTGGGGATCCACCGCCGTGGTCTGTTCAAGCTCCAACGAGGTGTTCCCTCTTCGCCCTTTGATTGCCGGGTACACCTATATACAGCGCATTCGCCGCGCTCTTTCGCGTTAGGTTGGACGCGGTTCTGGCCTTGTATCTCCGGTGATATCGATCACTCTCGACTGCTCGAGAGGAGTCCGACGGATTCGATTTCCGAGCTTACAATGTGCTCCACCTACGCACGTGCGTGAGTGGCGTCGGTTATTGTTCTTTGACGAAACCTCTCGCCTCCACGTCATCCCATTGAATTTCGAACCATCGATACACGACCTCACCACCTGTTAATCAAGGCGATCGGTAAATCTGTTCATCGGCGATTTTATCGCGTTCGATTTCGCGAATGCAACAAAAATTCGTAAATCCCGGGAAAATAAAAATCTCGGCCGATCAGTGGCATTCGCGCGTACACGCGTTATTTATGATCATCGTCCCATTCTCGGTATCTTATTTCTTAGAGTATTTTCCTCCTTCCTGCACTGAATGCTCAGCACGCAGCGCCGCAGGTGGAAGAATAACCAGGGGAGTCACCAGCGGCAGCAGCAACATTTCATATGCGGAGGCATTACGTCTTCATATTTTTCCTTGGGAGGCCGCTCGCGCCCCCCGGTAATTAAAGGTGCCCCGTCGCGGCTTCCCGATGATTTATCCTCCCCTTAGCTCGCCGCCCTTGATAAGATGGTCTCGACGATAACGGTGCCTCCGTCTCTCCCTTCGTATCTCCTCGGGATCGACTGCTGCGCGCCACTGGAGTGCCCACCTTTGCATTATATTTCGACTCCCGGGGCTGACTCGTCCCGTGCATCGAAGATGGCGAAGATGCCCTAATGCGTTCTCCATTCCGGGCATCCACATGTCCGGAGCGCGAACATTAAGAAGCCATCTCTCCGTTCGGTTCCGCACTACTTTTGCTCCGCTTCTTCTTCCTCGTGTTCTTCTTGGTCCTTAACGCGCACCGCGGTACCAACTTTGCTCCTTCGCTTCTGCTTCTTGGAATAAAGGACGCCTCCGGAATTACACGTTTCCCCAAAGAAGCGGCGAGGTAACACCGGGACGATGGAGGTTTAACGCGTCGTTATACGGCGACTGGGAAGTGTCCGCCCCGCTGACGTTACCGGTTCTGGGCATGAGAAACTGCCTTATGGACGCGGAGGCTCGGAAGAGATTTCGCCTTAACCCTGAAGAAGTGCCGCAGTTAGCCCTGCGCACTATCGTATAACTACCGGATAATTATGCTAACGACGAGAATTCGGGAATCTCTTACCGTGATCGAGCCGGATTACGGTGAATAAAAGTTGACGGAAATATAAACGGATACGCGCGCGACCACGCAATTGGGCGATAAAAATTGAAGTAGCGGAAAATAAAATTATAAAACGAGCGCGCCTCGTAAAGTAAATCGAGTGTGTTTTGCTTGTTTTTGCGAGACGCCATTCGCTACGCGATTCGACGAATATCCCTTTTATTTTATTTTTCCCGTTATTCGGCTTACGAACTTACGACGCCAATCAAATATTTTGATCGGTGCCGTTCCGCGAATATCGCGGCGCTCGCCAATCGCTCGTGTTTTCTTTATCTTTACGAGGGATTTCGTCCACGGTCCGTCGATCCCGATGTTGGTGACGACAACGGGGAAACACACGGAATTTCGGCGTTAAACTGCAGGCAACGCTCGGCTCACTCCCAGCTTTATACGCATTTTTTTCGATTGGTGAGGCTTGAAATACAAGACTCGGAGCTCCGAGATAGCATTATTGATAGGATAGGATAGTTGTTTATTTTTTTTTTACGCGTTTTATATTTTTTTTTTACATAAGAGTTTTTTGACTAAGAGAACGATCTCGAGAAAACTACCAAGTCATATGGTAAATTTTGACCAGGCAACACCAGCGCCATGTGAAATTTTGTGAAATATCACCATGAAACACTAGCGATATGTGTAATTTTCACAGAGTCCATAGAAAATTTACCCTACCCATATGGTACTTTTTTCGGGAAGGCGGTTTGGCAAAATTGTGTGTATCTGGGTAAAAATTTCGTGGATACAACTAAGAATTTCGTGGATAAAACTAAGAACTTCGTGGATAATATTAATAATTTCATGGATAAAACTAAGAATTTCGTTGATAAAACTAATAATTTCATGGATATAACTAAGAATTTCGTTGTTTTGTGTTAGAATAAGCCGCTGAACCAGTGCGACGTCCACGAAAAAGTTTGTGGTGAAGAAAGGGACGTTGCGATTAACACTGGGAGAAACACGGGAGCGGAAGGCCGGAAAATGAAGAGTTAAAAGTTGCGACGCAGGGAAACTTTATAATTTACCGAGTTTTTTGTGTTAAATAAGCCGCTGGACAAGCACGACAATCACGAAAAGAGGTATTTTGGGAAGAAAGAGACATCAGGGACGATTATGCATATGGAATGTTAATGTGGAATCGTATGGAAAATTGTACTTGAAATACGTGGTAGAGGTTATATATGTTTTTATATAAATTTATATTCTTTTCTGGGGATTTGGGCGGGAATTGTAAAAGGCCGAAGACGCCGTACATTGGAATAAATCTACTACTAACTAGGAATTTCGTGGATTAAAACTGAGAATATCGTCGATCAAATTTTGTTGTGTACAAAAAAAAAAAATATCGACTTACTATGTCGGTAAAACCTACAAACCTAAAACAAACTGTTCACGATCGCGACGCCACCGATTGCTGTATTTTCTACTAAAAAGCATTTATATTATAGCAAAAATAGCGGAATATTCGGCTAATATCTGCGAAAGCGAAAATTACCATATTTTTTAGCACAATGTGCTAAGTTTAATACGAATGTTTGCCAGATTGTCGCCAGATTATTTCCCACATACCTGAAATTTCTGTCGGTTTTTACCAAATTTATGGTAATTTCTATCAAATCCTTCTCCCAATTTAGTAATCAATAAAAATATTATACAATAAAATATTCATTTTATACTAATGAAACAATAATAATAATAGCCAAAATTTTCCCATTTTGGAATTTTCAATGTACTCCTACTTGAAATATACTTTGAGTCAAACAGTTCAATTTTCAAGAGTGCAGAATGGGTAAAAAAAAAAATTATTTGAGCGTTTCACTTCAGCCCATATATTGTCGCGACTCTACGTCTTTGTGCTCTGGTTTTTATTTATTTTTTCCACTTTCTTTTTAAGTCTTTTCTTTTTTTAACTGCTGCATCTCAAAGACCCGCAGGTGGATTACAGTCGATCCCGCTTCGGCGCTCGTATTCTCTCCCCGTGAGTGAGGGGGCCAGGCTCTCCACGAGACTCGGGGGATTAGTCGGCATCCCCGGGAAGGAGAGACCCCTCGGCTTTAATCCCGCGAGAAACTGACGTTGGTGCGAGAACCGTGGAAGCTGCACACCCCGGACGCACACGCACCGATCGGCGTGTGTCACGGATGAAAGTATACATCGAAGGAAAGACAAGCTCGGTGGGGTGCGTGCGAGGATCACGGGAGAGGAGGATTGCACAGAAAAGAGCGACGGAACGACGACGAACGAATGCGACAGGGACGACGGGAACGGGGCGTGGATGAAGAGGAAACACGCGGAGAGCGTGGAAACGCCCGTGGCGTTAAATTTATGGCACGGCGACAAAACGGGCGATCCGGTGGTATAGATGGAGAAGAAACTCGTGCGGGTATAAGTTAGCGGTGCGTATATATATATATATATATATATATATATATATAAACATATATGCACCTATATATCCTACCGCGTACGTGTAAGCAGTTCCCGATTTCAAAGATTTAATTGAGACGTCCCGGACGGTAGTAAAATCCAAGGTGCGCGATACGCGCGCGCTTCCTTTTCCATTCCTTCGTGCCTCGAGTCCTCTTCGTCGGAGCCACGCTTGTTGCCTCTTCTTATTCTTCTTCTTTCTTCATCCTCTCCGCGGTTCGCTTTCCATCCCGCTCCGGCGGATCGCCGAGGTTCAGCTCGCGGGCGCCCACTTCGGAGATAGATTATCTCCGGAATGACTCGATCCACTTGGTTTCGGTAAATGCTCGAAGGGGGAGTGTCCCCGTCCGAGGGAGCGACAACGACACCGCCGATGACGAGATCTTCCTCCTCTCCTTCCGTCCGCCCGTGGAATAATGGCCCTCTGATTTACGACGGGTCCGCTCGCCGGATCCTCCGGTTGTAATTTGTTGCGACGTATTTAGCTCGCTCAGGGAATATACGTATTTATTGATCGCGCGAGGGTCGTCACCGGCATCGCGAACACGAACCGGCTTCCCGGTCGGATCGGTGAACGAAAAGGCGACGGGAATCTCGAGGTGGCCGTCGCGGCGCGAAGGCGGGCGACGGCGCGGGAGCAGGAGGGAATCCGAGGCCTTATTCGGAAAGGCGTAAAAACGATAACGAGCGAACGATACGAAGCTCTCTACACGGTTCGACGGGAATTTTTATTATGATGTATGCCGGTAAACGCGCGCGCCTGGGATGTGACGCACCGTAGTGGAGGGACCGATCGTAATGAGCGCGTGGAAAAAACGCACGTCGGCCGGCTCTCTCGCGCACGACTTTTATTGAGTGAGATGCCGTGTATACAGACCCTCGGATAAGAAAGCAGATGTGTGAGCGCAAACGACGAGAGAATGAGAGGGCGTTCGACGACGGCGGGCGAGGGGAGGAGGAATTAAGGAGACGAGCACCGGCGTATTTATGATCGGCCGCGTTTGATGCTTCGTTAGAATTCTCAATTAAATAGGAACGGTTTACGGGCTCTATCGAGTTTGGATCTGTGAATCGGTATGGAACGCAATACGGCGCTGTATATCGAAGAATTAAACCTCTTGGAAATGTCATCCGACCGAGGCTCGTAGATTATAAATAAAAAACGCTGACTTTTCATCGATACTATTTTAGAAGATTTGATGGGTAATTCGGAGGGCCCCACGACGAGGATTCTCACGAGTGAATGAGTCGTCGTCGATATCACGGGGTTCAAAGAACTTCGGAATTTATATTATTTTTTCTTTTTTTTTTTTTAATCTCTTCGAGCTCTCCGCGACGAAGGGGTACAAAGGTGGCTTAAGCCCGGTGCCGTACTGGGCCGATACCCGATAGATAATTCTTCGCGGAGTATCTCCTCGGACTTCTCGCTGATTCGATCGAATTCCCATTTAATATTTATGCATGTGAAAAACCTATACGTATAGCGGGGGGGCTATAAAAGTCATTGATAAAATCGTGCTCCTCGTTGCGGTGTGCGCCGCGGCTTAAACGGGCGGCGGGGCCGACGATGGTACGTCGACGCGGGGACCCTCGGCTCCGCTCGGGCCTCGGCGTTGAGAGAATTTTAAGTGATTTTATACTGGTATCCGTCTGTGAAACGGGAGGACAACGGACGGCTACCACAACCAATCCTCACCGTGGCATTATAGCGTACGCGCGGTACCCGCGGTGTGTATCTGACCGAGCCGTTCGTGGCACGAATTTACGATGACGGATGGGAATGCCACTATATCAATTTCGTCGTTTTATCGGCCCTCGATAGGAATTAAGAGAACCCGCCTTTCTCGCCAGCATCGGCGAGGGATCGCCGTTCGTTCACCGGTGATAATTAAATAATCGAACTGGTTGAACGACGTCATTTTTTTTTCCTTATTTTTAAACCTCCTCTCCTCCGCGTGGTATCGAGAGCTCTCAGCTGTAAATTCGACGCTCACCCGTACCTTCTCGAACGACCGACTGTTAACTCGAGTACATTGAGATGAAAAAAAAAAAAATGTTCTCATAGCCGAAGAAAATCATTCGTATCTCGACTGCCCAATGTCACGTAAATTACGCTCCGACGTGCGGAGCTCTGTCTGGGTTGTCCTGACATCGGCAGCGGCAGCCGCAGCAGAATTGAGACGGAAGAGAGCGGCCGTGCGTTCCCGGGCAAAAGTATATAATTACCACGTGAAACCTGTCATAAACGTCGAGCGATGATTCTCTCGAGTCGGTAATTTTTTAATCGTCGTACACACACCGAGACCCTCGCGGACGCGAGCGTTAACTCAGCGAGTCGCTTCGGCTCCTGAAGTTTCGCCGATATTCATTTTGAGATACCGCGGCGAGGTGCATATCGCGTCGCTCCGAGCCACTTTATATCGATTATAAAATCAAGGTGTTAGGTCGAGACCATAAATATGATAATAAATATGTGTG
The DNA here is from genome assembly GCA_030522665.1 of Ichneumoninae sp. A BG-2022a. NCBI lineage: Eukaryota > Metazoa > Arthropoda > Insecta > Hymenoptera > Ichneumonidae > Ichneumoninae sp. A BG-2022a. The sequence continues at coordinate 17,061 of JAPYZC010000960.1, forward strand.
TATATCATCGTGCGTGGAGTAAACCGACGATTAACATGTGCGTTTAAACGGGCGGTGTTTGTGCGCGAGCGCACACTCGTGAATAAGGCCATCGGGAGCTTAACGGATGAGTCGGCAAAGGTAAAGGTCGCAGACGCGTCGGGTAGGAATGTGAAAGGTGCAGTTATTAAAAACGATAATTATAATCGGCGATAAGAAAGTGGAAAAGGCGCGCGCGAAACGACTCCGACCCGAAGACAATTCCCCCCCCCCCCCCCCCCCCCCCCCCCAAAAGATGGCAAAACTCAATTTTCCAATAATTTTTGGATGCCCCATTTTGTCCCAACGATACATTCGAATTTTTAAACTCGTTTTGCCTCACGTACCACCGACGCCACCATCTCAAAGTTATTGGTTAAATGCGTTTTGCGTCATTATCCCGTTTTGCCCCGGTGTGTCAGTTTGCCCCGCTCTCCCCTACATAACGCACGGAGAAAAAAAATTGTTGGGGAAACAAGCATTTTGTTACCGCAACTGATTTACCTGGTTAACATAGGGGCAACAAAATATTTTGCTGTCGCAGCAAATATTTTGCTGTGGCAACAGATATATTGCTGTATCAGCCAAATATTTTTGCTACCACAACAATCAATTATTAACGATCTACATTTTGTTAGAGAAACAGAACAATTTTTCTCCGCGCCAGCGGAGGACTCGGCGAGAATATGCGACGATTAGAAGTCGACGCGTTAAGTTCATTAACAGCGGTGCCGAGAACAACGCCAAATCGGTAGCCAATCAGGAGAGAAACTCGGGATAGCGACGTACGCGTATTATGCCATACTCGGCCCGACGCCGAGTCTGTTACGTCGACCGAACGGCGGCTCGGTTCGCTCTTTTATCGATGCGAATTAAATGGACAATTAGAGAACTCGCTCGGGTTTGAAATCGCTTCACGGAATCTCACGCTTGTTATTTATTTTCAGTTTTTTTCACATCACGTGCGCGTTGCCAATGAACGGGCTCGGTTCGCAGGAGTGAATAATAGAAAGTTCAATACACTTTCGCTATATATACAACGAAAGTATTGAAACATTGAAAAATAAATAAATATATTTTTGTGCGAAAAAATTCATGCGAGGTCTTCGCGGTATGTAAGAAATGAAAACGGTGTGTGTCTCACGGTTTGGAAACTTGGGAGGGTTCGAAGGGTTCGTTGGTGGCCCGGGGGCGATTCCGTGGATCGTCGAGGGTGAACTCCGTAACGGGGCGCGAGCGGAGCGAAGAGCCCGGTGAGTGCGCGAGGCAGAGAGCACCGGTAGAGGAACCCGGCGCACAAAGTGCAATTTCATAATTTTTTGCCTCGTAAAATCCGAGCAATGAGCGACGTAAAAATGAATAACTGGAGGAGCGTTCACCCGCAAACGAAGGAACGAAGTAACCCGAAGGTACGGCGGGGGGGGGGGGGGACAGAGGTGCGGACGAAGGTTGGAACACCTCGCGGTACGAGCAACATCCAGCGGCCCGACTCTCGGGCAACGGCAGAAGAGTTCTCTCGGGCTACTCTCCGGTGGTTCGCGGGTCGCCAGCATCCGCGGCCGCGGACCGACCGGAGGAAGAGCATCGACGAGCACACACAGCGCGGTGAGGACCCCGGGAGACCCCGGTTACGTTCCGACCGACGATTTTTATCTTCCGGGTCGAATAGATTATCTTTATTTACGAGCAATCTGCGGGACGAGCAAATTGTTTGGGAACGAGGGCCCCCTTATTTAAAAGCCGTAAACTATTCAATAGGCTCTCGAAAGGGGTGGCGAGCGCGGTACGGCGGGAGAATAAGAAAAGATATGCAGAAGAAAGGAAGGCAGTTTTGCGCTACGCCACACCGGGACTCGCTCGATGATCTACACCCATCGACCATACATTATGAGTTATTCTTCCTCTCAGCAAGAAACGAGACCCCCGCCTCGCGCTCTTACGAAAACCTCCTCGACGATGCTTTGCCCCGTTCACGTAATAAGTCGTACAATGTGCCGAGCAAAGATTCTTGGGTCTTCGGCCGTTGAGAAATCTCGCGACTCCCGAACGGGCGAGAGAAACTTAGTCGGCAACATTCGTTCCCCAACGTCGCCGCTTGGCACTCCGCCGAGGAGAGCGTCTCGGTGGTGGAATATATATTCCCACCTCGAAGATTCCATTCTCGACTCGCTCCGGGTCCGCGGGGCAAAACTTCAGGGTAGGAAGCGCTTCTCGCGGGAATGAAACCAGAACGTGTGACGTGCACGGAAGTCTCGGCTGAACCGACCGGGAGATCAACTGTGACCGCGAAGTGCACAGAGTCATGACGCAGCGAGCAGCACGTTTCTGTGCAGCGAGCGTCTTGCTCCCGATGCTGCTCCAACGCGGCGATAGTCGACCATACGATACACGGAGAGATGAAATTATTAACCCGACCGCAATTGGATCGATATCCTGCCAGTGCGTGAAGCTGCACTGCCGGTATCGCTCGAGCCTACCTTCATGCTTACGTATTATCTTATCTTATGTTTAAAAAAAACACATGTGAAGGAATTTTTGTTTATTGACATTCGTTGATTTTAGGGTATGCCTTATGTATTATTTCTCGCTGGACGCTGCCGGTATCCTCGATTCTTCCTTCATGCTTAGGTATTACCTTATGTAAAAAAAAACGCATGTGAGGGAATTTTTGTTTGTTGATATTTGTTGATTTACGGGTATGCCTGATGTATTATGTGTCGCTGGACACATCCTATACTGCTGTTCGTGAATGACTGGTCTGTTTTCCTATAGCGGTCCTATTCAGATCGTCCAGGCATTCATGAACAGCACCGTACATGCATGCTTAGTATTATCTTATGTTTAAAAAAAACACATGTGAAGGCATTTTTTTTGTTGACCTTCGTTAATTTTAGGGTATGCCCGATGTATTATTTCTCGCTGGATGCTGCCGGTCCCGTCGATCCTTCCTCCATGGTTAATTATCTTTTGTTAAAAAAAAAAAAACGCATGTGAAGGAATTTTTGTTTATTGACATTCGTTGATTTAAGGGTATGCCCAATGTATTATTTCCCACTGGACGCTGCCGGTACCGTCGATCCTTCCTTCATGCTTAGGTATTATCTTATGTTAAAAAAAAAACGAATGTGAAGGAATTTTTGTTCGTTGATATCTGTTGATTTAAGGGTATGCCTGATGTATTATGTGTCGCTGGACACCTCCAACATGCATGCTTAGGTATTATTTTACGTTTAAAAAAACGCATGTCAAATTTGTCGTTGTTGATATTCGTTGATTTAAGGACATGCCCGATGTATTATTACTCGCTGAACGAATACGAATTCGGTTTACTGCTGTCTCAATGTTTTACAGGGAAATTCTGGCCGGGAGTTTCCGTATCATAAATATTGTTAATCCGAAGATTTTTTATTTTATTTATTAATCCCGAGAAATACGATTTTTGGTCATTACGAGCATTAAATTATTCTCGAGCGCGCGCGGCTGATACCGCTAGTTCCATTTACAAACTGGAAACATTCTTTCCTCTTAACTTCCAATTCAAATTGTAGAAGTCCGCGTCACCGTTCATATTTCTCGTTTCCTATGAAACAATTTTTTTTTCCTCGTCTATTCGATATCTCCACGGCGGGATAAAACGCTTTTTATTTTCCTGCGATTCGTTTGGGTCGTTCGTGGAACACGTATTTTCCTCCTTGGATACAGGTCGTGGCGGTCGAACCGCGCGCGGATGGAGGAAGCTGCTACTCGAGGCGGAGCTCCTGCTCTCGAGCCGGAGAGCAGAGAAGATCGCCCGGTGAACGGTAGTTAGAAGTTGGCAGGGCACAAAATAAAAGGATCAACAGAGATAGAGGAGATAGAGAGGAGGCCGCACAGCCGCAGCTTCAGAGTGTTACAGAACTGTAAGAAGATTGAGCGTACCGAGAGAGCCTCGGTCGACGCCGGAATCTCGTAAAGTCGGTTCAACTAGATTCCACCTCGGCGTCCTTCGAGCGTCCAAGAAAATTTTCGCTTCGTCATTTTCCTCGCGGGATTCCATGAATTTCCACACCTCCGAGCGGTCCTCGGCCCAATGGTGAGGGATCGAGATCGAGTAATTCGCGGCCCGCGGCGCTTCGCCGGCTCGATTCTCCAAGTTCTTGCACTTCTTCCTCCACTATGTATCTCAACGGTAGACCAGCATTGTGGTGTACGAAAAGCCAATTCAGCTCCGTGCTGGACGCCGTCTCGAAAACGGTAGTGAGCGTCCAGCCCGAACAGCAGCGGTCCGCGGAGAGGAGCGAGGAAAGCCTCGCAAGCCCGATAGAGCAGCGAGTGAGAAACCCAGGGGACTCGGCGAAGAAGCGACTGCGAGAAGGATAAAGAAGACGATCAGAAGAGGTGAACCGAGGAGGAACTGAAAAGCCGCAACTGGAAGGGTTATCGGGGGGCTCAGCCGGCGCGGTTGAGCGTCGAACGGAGAAGGTCGTCCACGAAGAGGAGGACGAAGAAGCTTCGGGACGAGAGGAAGAAGCAAAAGGGGGCAGAAGGAGGAAGAACGAAGAGGAACGAAGGAAGAGAAGAAGCAACAAGAGGATCAGCAGCAGCCTCGGGTGCCGGGCGGGGCTCAGATGTTTATCCCGGTCGACCTCAACTCCCTCCTCGCTCCTCCTGCCTCACCTTCTTCGCGGCCGCGCCACTCTTCCTCGTATTCCCCGCGATGCCCCTTGCCCCTCCTGGACCCCGTCGTTCCAACCCGTCAGAGTTCTTGCAGCGAGGGAGCGAGAGAGAGCGGCGAGGTGAGCCCGCGGCGATCGGCCGCGTTGTATAGCGAGATGCACTTGGTGCGCCCGCATGCACCAGGCTCTCCTCCATCCATATAGAATATCGCTACAGGAACTCTACATGCGTGTGCTCTCTCGCCCTCGTTGCACTCGGGTAGCGGCCGAACGCTCCAGACTACGGTGACCACGGGCGCAACAGTGGCGTCGCACCCTCTCCGTCGTCCTTGAACGACATACCCACCTATGCGCGAGGGCATTTCGCACGTACGACCAGAGGTAAAACGTCCTTCTTCGTGTGGAATAGGTACGTGCGGTAAACGCCCGCGAAGGAGGAGACCCATGTACTCGCTATGTAGGGGGAGAGCGGGGCAGAACGGGGTTTATGGGCAAAAATAAATTTTCCAATCGTTTTTGGATCGGACAAGGTGGCAAAACTGGGCAGAAAAGCCTGATGTATCCGATAGGGTGAATTCCGGCATCCAAAAATTATTGGAAAATGATGTTTTGCCCAAAAACCCCGTTCTGCCCCGTTGCCCCATTTTGCCCCGCTCTCCCCTATAGATGTAGGGGAGAGCGGGGCAAAATGGGGGAAAGGGGCAAAACGGGGTTTTTGGGCAAAACTAAATTTTCGAATCATTTCTGGATCGGAGAAGGTGGCAAAACGGGACGGAAAAGCCTGATGCATCGATGGGGCGAATTCGGGCATCCAAAAATTATTGGAAAATGACGTTTTGCCCCATGCCCCGTTTTGCCCCGCTGCCCCACTTTGCCCCGCTCTACCCTATAGATTTATATACCTAGGCGGCAAGGAGATATGTACAATATTCGCGAAATGAAAGGCAATTAAGTTGGAAGTTAACGGAACATTGAGCCGGTGTGACGAGCCGACGAGATTTCTGGCGTCATCCACTGGCAATCGGATTGATTCAATGATCGAACGGGTGATTGACGTATAGGTGTATATACATCTCGTTATCAATCTTCTCGTGGCACTTCCATTGTTACGGACTCCGCGCTCGACGTCGATTTACAAATCCGACATCGCACGCTGCGCGCCACGTCTTGTTATTATGTCGAATCCAGCGAATGATGACTCGTGACATTTCACAGCACCGGTGGTTTATGGCGGCGATGATAATCCACGAGACGTGTACACAGGTACACGGTGCCATACCTGCTCTGCGTTCCTCATCTCTCGCAACCGCGAGAAACGGATTACACCGGCTTCTCGGCAACTGGGTCAAACGCGGCAGTTCCTATCGCTGCAAGGTTGAATTGCTTTTGCGCGGAGCGGGCTGCCGGGCTCGGCCGCCGGAGTAGCCATCGAGATCGTGCCACGACGATCTAGCGCATCATCTCAAAGGTGTCGAGAGAGCGACTTTATAAATATGGACGCTCGAGATTCCGCGCGGTGTTGGATACGATATTTTTTTTTTATTTAATTTTTTTTTATTTTTCAAATCATGAATACCATTTGCCGCAACGGAGATTTCATATTCCCCTTCGTGATACGCGAACGATTGCCTCGCGGTTCGTTGCAATTTTCTTCGGCGTTAAAAAAATAACGATCTTTCGCAACCGCTTCTTTTGTTCTTGCGCGGAGGGATCGAAAAGATTATTGTGCCATCATCGTCTTGTTGTTTGCTTATACGGCGTGCCTGCGGTCCGGCGATATTGTGAACCTGTGATCGATCGGTTGAGTTTCTGAATCGTGATCGAAGTCGTGACCCGCGGCGGAGCCAGCGACGGAATGGGACAGGGAATGGGAGGAATTGTGTATTGGGCCATCGGCTGTGGGTCCCCGCGTGACGGGAGAGGCGTTGCTCGACGTCGTCGGGCTGCCGGCGCAAAAAGTGACCCTCCCTGTTGTCCACCTATATCCAACTGACGCGATCGGCAAACGATCACCTCCGCGAGCTCCCGATATCTCGGGCACCTCTCGATCTAGCCGCGATCGAGGCGGTAGCAGGTTCTTCGAGGCAAAAAAATCGATGAATGAACCTTCCGCGAAGGTACCAAGACACACCGCGTCCGACGCGAGATCGCGAGCCTGCCGACGATCGACGGCCCGAGACGCCACCGTCCCGAGGGATCTACAATCGATTCCTCCAGTGGCTTCCATAACTTCGCGGCGCGTCGTTCCACCGCCAGTTTCCGAGGCGAGATCTTTCTCTACTCCGTTAATCGATGAATTTAATTAATTATTTTTCCTCCGCTTACCGATTTTAATTGCCGCTAAATAAATCCGACTCGGTGAGCCAAACGAGCCTGAAGATCGACTCGGCGATGACGCACTTCCGGTCGAGTGAACTCTTTCACTTGGTCTTTCTCTCCGGTGGCCCCGTGATAATTCCGTAGGAGGGAAGAGATCGCACAGGCTCGGCAGATCCAGCAGCATCGGAGCTGTGTGGCTCCGTGGCCCCGTGACGACCCGAGAGGATGCTGTTTGCTCTTGTTGCGCGGCCCGGGGGAGGGGCGGGGGGGCGAAGGGGGGAAGAGATCGTAGGAGCACATAGCTACACTCCGCTTTGCTATAGAGCAAGAGTAGAAGCGCGCGAGTGGTTAAAGCTCTTCGGTAGTGTAGAAAAACGAGGATGAAGATGGAGAGGTCGGAGCAGAAGCAGCGAGGGAAGAAAGAAGAGGGAGAGGGCAGAGAGATAAAAGAGAAGCAACAGGAATAAAAGGGGGGGAGGTACGGGGCCGCGATCCGACGCCTAGGTCTCGCCGAGAGCCAAGTTCGAGAGAGCAAAAGAGCCAAGGCAGAGGAACGAACGAATGAGCGCGGGCATATAAACCCCGGCGATGGTAGCGGTTCGCTCATCATTGTAATTACTTCGCGAGGATGTACCAGTATATTGGATCATTATCGACCGCTCCATATCTACCACCTAGGCCATAAGTATAGACTCATGAGCGTGTACGAGAACCTCTCAGCGCCCGAGCAGGAGGGGCGCTGTCTTGTATTTCTATAATACGCCAGGGCCTGCGCGTCTCGATCCAACTCCCAGGAGTCTGTCACGTACGGCGAAACGATCCGGGCATTAATTCCCGGGGATGGTGGAGATAATCCTACGGATTTACGTAAGCCACATTTCGATTCGGGCGCGAGGACCAGCTGGGCTCGATATTTTCCGAAGTGGCAGAGACGTCGAAGATTCTTCGCAAGTTTTAGATTTCCACACACAGAAAAAAAATTATTTGACCGCCACCGTTTATTTGGTTTAAGTCAAATATTTATTTGATTTAAATAAATATTTATTTCATTTAAGTAACTATTTACTTAATTGAAATAATTTAAATAAATATTTATTTCAATCAAATAAATATTTTACTTAAACCAAATAAACAGTGGCTGTCAAATACATTTTTTTCTGGGTGCAGCTTGGTTATTTTATTTTATTTTTTTTTCAAAAAAATAAATTTTTACTCCATGAGATCGGTCGGCTCGACACATCCGGAGCGGATGTTGCGTTGCACTATCGTTCCCGGGAATGATGACGATAATCCTCCGGATTTACGTAAGCCATATTTCGATTCAAGGGGAAAGACCAGCTGGATTCGATATTTTCCGAATTGTCAGCGGCGCCGAAGATTCTTCGCAAGTTTTAGATTTCCAACTCGGGAATAAAAAATTCACTTAGTGAGATAGATCGGCTCGACTGATCCGGACCGGATGTTGCGTTGCACCGTCGTTCTCGGGACGTTGGAGATAATCCAACGGATTAACGTAAGCCATGTTTCGATTCAAAGAAAAGAACCAGCTGGTATCGATATTTCCCGAAATGGCAGAGAATGACTTCGAAGATTCTTCTCAAGTTTTACATTTCCAACCTGGTAATGCAGCATAAAAAAAATCAATTTTCACTCAGGTCTGCTGGACCGAACCGCACCAGCTGCTGTTGCACTATCGTTCCTGTCTCGCCGCTCAAACGAGAACGACATATCCTCTTGGGGTCTCTTGTAAATCCATTAAGCATTGGGTTAGTGTCCTTTAATGACTCGCCGATAGTCGAAGGTCTTTTCGTTCCAAGGCCGACGGGACGTCATTGCATCCCGCGCTAAGTGCTCGCGCGGGGAGCTCATTCGATGTATCGACTACCAAGATCGAAGGCAGACACACACCGATCGACGATCTTTTATTTTTTTCCTTCGTTCCTCTTTCGATTTCTTTATTTTTGTTTTCCTCCCCGGAGTCTTATTTTTTGCGGATTATATCGAATCCCGGGTATCGGACATCTTTCCAGCACACATGCGGGGTGAAGATCGGTGCGCGGGCTGCAGGACTCCGAAGATCGCAGCAACAGCGGCGGCCGCCGGAATGCCGAGGAAATTCGATCGTCGGCCGTGCTGTCCGCTCACGCGATGCAACCGCGAAGAGACGGCTTCCGCTCGAATGATTATCATCGATCCGAGTCTCCCGATACGTACTGCTATGCCCCGGCACTTATACTATAGCTTTCTTATACGTCCCTCATCCTCGCGCAGAAACACAGTCCGGCGAGCAGCGGCAGCACCGGCAGCAGCGGCATATAACAACGTCTTTTTCTGTTTGTTCCAACAGCTCACGTACTCCCGGAGCCCGAGCGAGAGAACGAGATCCCGGTCTGGCGGAGAGTCCGTTCTCTCGCTCGATCGCTCTTCGAAATCCACGTCTCGTCTGATCTTCGCTCTCTGCCGTGAACGTGAACCCAATGACCCTCCCGTACGCTCGGCTAGCGTTTTTATATTTTTTTTATTTTTTTTTTTTACACACAGAATATCCCACGTGCGCTCGCTGCAGGATCGCGTTCCTCGCACGAGGCCCATTCGACAAAGAGCGAAAGACGGGAGGAGTAGGATGTAATCCACCGATACGGGCGCACAGTCCGTTCCAGCAACTGGCAAATCATCGGAACTCTCGGAGTCATAGACGGGGCAGAGATCACTGAGGAACGAGGCAAAAAAAAACAAACCATCCGAGTTAGAAAGATATAACAGACCGGGGAATATCGCTGTGCGAAGAGTAAATGCATGTCTCGCTTCCTCCGCCACCGGCGCGGACCGGTCGGATAAGGAAGGCGCAGCGCTTTGCGCGGATCCGCGGAGACGGAGATGCATAGACGGCTCAGGTGTAAAACCGTTGATTGCCCGGTGCGGAGAGTATTTTCTTCGTCGGTTCCGCGGACTCGCCCGCGTGCCCGAGCGGTTTGTAGTAGCTGTGGGCGTGCCGTGCACGACCGAAGGGAGAGACGGCCAAGGCCTCCTCATCGGGCTACCGCGATTATGTTTATTATACTCCGAAGGGGAGGGGGGGAGGCCCGCGATAATCTTGGACGAGAGGCACGCGTGTGCGTATGATCGAGCCATCGGGCGACTAGCAACAGCGGCAAACTTTAACCGCAGCATCGTATTTTAGTATTCGACGAGCGGAGCCGTCCCGAGCGAGTGTGTCGGCGAAGGCGCGGTGCATCCTGTGCGCCGCGGCTCCCTCGTCTCGGACCAGACGCAAGCTCCGTCCGCCAGTCGCACTGCCTCGTCGTGTCACACGGAGTGCATCGAAGACCGTCCTAGAATTCAGCTGAGGCGAGGCCTTGACATTTCGATCGCGGGAACATCGGACCGTAATCGATTCCTGACGAGAACGAACTGCGCTCGTGCTGTTCTTATCATTTTACTTGCATCCTTACGCCTTCGCGCTATGTTAAAGTCATTTTTGCTAAATCGATATGAAAAATTATCGAGGTTGTATGGGCGAAGCGGTATATTGAATTATATAGGGGATTGAAGTGTAAGTAATTGATCGGTATATTAAAAACGTCTAAATATTAACTCGGATGTAAATGTTAATGATATATTAATATTTATATCGGTATTTAAATTTAATTGGGAGGTAAACATTTGAATACAATTATGTTGTAATTAAATTTAAATATAATATAGGTAATTTAAATATTTAAATTGGGTATTTGAAATAGGAATGAAACATTAAGACCGGTATATTAATGGTCTAGGGAGCTCTGTATAATATACCGGGAATTCATTTTAACTCGTACTTTCGTATTAAATTCGATATATGGGTTTGTACATAAACACTAGGTAGACCGTAGTTTCTCATGTGGACATTTTTATGCTGTAAATTATTACATCAGAAATTACCTCAAAAGGTTGCGCATCGATCCTCACGGTTAAATAATAACGGAAATAGATCGCAATAAAAAAAACTCACCAAGTTGACAGACGAACGAAGCTCCGCTCACCGGGAATCCGTTCTTCACGAAACCTGAAAAAAAAAAATCATTCGTCAGATTATTTTTCCACAAGATGATTCGCGTTCAAAAAACTATGTTACGATGTACACAGTAAAAAATAATTTCGTAAAATCGGAATACGGAGTGTCGTAAGAAATATTTTCGTCAGATTAGTGACACACTCGATTGTTCAAGCTTCAATATACAAACCTCACCTTTTATTTCCCGTCTCATTAACAATGTTAATTCCTACTTTTGTTTGTAAAATTATAGTCGGCTGGTGCGATCGGAAAACAAACAAATAAAAAAGTGTGGACGTTTGTGGGCGATAAGTTGTAAAAAGTACACTGAGAGAAGGATCTACTAAAATCTACCGATCATCTAAGAAAAATTACCATAGCACATACTAAGTGCTATAGTAATTATGTGCCACATAGTACTAGGGCACTCGAGCGCCGCCTATGGCGGAAATTCTCAGATTTTCCAAGAATGTTTACAATAATGTCTAACAAAATTTCTCATAAATCCGGTACTTCCTACCACAGGCGGCGCCCCAGTTCTCTCCCACTATGTGCCATGGTAACATCTTTCCAACGATACAGTCATATTTACTAGATCCTTCGCTCAGTGTACAAACTTTATTCACCATGTACAATGCTTTGCGTACAAACAACGCGGCCGCCGCAATCAATCGATTAACGAGAACCCCAGAGGGTTGAACCTCGAGGAAGTTAGATATAGAGATTTCCTACTGTCGCTGTCGCCACCACCCACGTAGCCTCTGTTCAGCATGAGCGTCCGGGGCGGGGAACACGGCTATCCGAGCAAGGCTAAATAACACACACAGTCCCTCTCCGCTGCGAAGCCGAACGCGCGCGCCCGCGCGTTCGCTTGATTAGAAATACGCCGATAAATCAGCGAGGACTGGACGGCAGGGGCGAGGAGGCTGTCCGCGGAGAAAGAGACGAGGAAACAGTGTGCGGAAAGAAAGGAAACATCGCCGAAGACATTAGGAAGAGAGAAACGAGAGGATTCGACGATCGGAGGCTGCAGCTGCGACTGCAACTGCGGAGCTAAGGCTTTGGTAATTGATCAGCCTCGGCGTACATATACCCGCAACATGTGTAGTTATATATGACACTGTGTACTACCGTACTACGTGTACACTCGTGGCCATCCGGCGCGGGACTTTTGCGCTGCGCGGTAACGAGATAATTAAATCAATATAGGACTGGACTCGCCTCCGTCGTTCCGATGCCTAAGACGCAGCAGCGGCACGGCGGTTGCACGTTTAATTGGACGTTCGAGTGGCTCACCGAGATCTAACCCACCCCGTTCGAGAGCTCCGGCTTATACGATCCTACGATTCCACGAAGCGCATGAGACGCGTGTCTGATCGAGCACTGCCCGATTCCACTTTCGTCCCAACGCGCCTGGGCGTTCGACATCGCCACCGGGTGCGAAATAAGAAGACTACGATTAAGCTGGTCCATAGAATTCGGGAAGGGAGGTTGTGGAATATCACCAGGGTCACCTCCGGTTGGACAGCAAGGCCCTATCACGCTGGACACACCCAGAAAAATAATTTATTTGACGGCCACCGTTTATTTGGTTTAAATTAAATATTTATTTGATTTAAATACATAATTATATAAATTAAGTAAATAGGTACTTAAGTCAAATAAATATTTATTTGATTTAAATAAATATTTATTTAAATCACATACAGATTTTACTTTAAAGCAAATAAACGGTGACCGTCAAATAAATTATTTTTCTGGGTGCAGCGGGGTCCTATCAAGCTGGACTGAGGGAGCAGCAGGGCTGCCGATATCAGTATCAGGGCCACGTAAGGCGGAACAGCAGGGCCCTATCAGGTCGCCTGTTCAGGACCTTGTACGGCCATGGCGTTACATATCTGATCAGGGCCTGCTAAAGATGCCTTAACAGGACCTGATGAGGAGTCAGGCCGTGCCTGATAGGGACCTGACATCAGCCCGACGGTAATTTCTGCTCGGGAAGCTCCCGAAAATCTCTGGATTGCAACTGACGCGGGAAACTCGCAGCGGACATGACATAGGGTAAAAGTGCTGAATATGGCCCACCTCGATTAACACGCAAATCAATTATATATGGACCGGGCCATATTCCCCACTTTTACCCTAGTCGTCTCTCCACCTCGCTCGATAAATCTATCGATGCGACGATTTCGACAATTCACCAACGCACGATTCCGTGACACTCGTCCGTCGGGTTTATTTTTTTTCTACTCAGCCCCGGGGCTTTCTCGTCTATATCGCTTGCGCGTAACGAATAAGATAAACGATGAGCGTGTTGGTACACGGTGCGAAGCGCGAGAGCACATCGATTATACGTATCGCATTATATATATATGTATATATATATATACGTTTCGTGTATCACTAACCCGTCGTTAAATCAACATCGCGACACGATAAAGGGCTATTAGTTGCCATCAAGCTCGGAGAATGTCTTGTCAATTATAGGTCGTATCGAACCGGCGAGTGTCTGGAATTTTTGTCGTTCGACGCGAACGAGATCACGACCACCGTCTCGGTGTGTGCACTCGTATACATGCACGGGCGTCTCGAACATTCAATTATTCTTTCAATCAAAGTGATCTCATTACGGCTTGTCGGACAATTCTGTATAAATCCAGCGAGGCCCCTCGTCATTCCTCGCTCCCGATGCAATCCCGACTCTGTATAATCGGAGAAGCTGCGAGTGAGTTCTTGTGGTTTGATTAGAATTCCCACGATGAGTCGAAAATATAATCGAATGACTGAACAACACCTGGGTCTGCAGCTTGTGAAATTGAGGAATTTTAGGAATTCCATCAGCGGAGAAGCAGACGCGGGCTGAGGATACGCGGGAAAAGGTCGAGAGGACGCGCGGATTCCATCGCGTATTGACCTGCTACCCGGCGAACGTTCACACTCCGTGCATGCATTGCACTTAAAATCTTCTATGCGGCGATGCATGAAACTGCATCCGTGCGGGTTAGGCGCGCCCACCAGTCTCGAGATGCTGCTGCGCCAGCTGAGAGTCCCGAGCGATACCGCGAGACTGATGTTCTTCTCGTAACGAATTGAAATTTTGTGCGTGACTGTGGGCGAACGGAAATCGTTTTTCCTGTTGAGTTGCCGGTGAGAGCGGGGCAAAACGGACCCGTGTACCCCAGTTCAGGTGACACTTTTTTTATCGTGTCCCGCAAAAAATGTTGACGAAAATAATTCATTTCGGCCCACTCTGGCCCACGTTTAACAAGTCCCGTATTAATTCTGTTCTCCGCGGTAACTGTTTGGTTACTATAGTTCTTGTTTATTTCAAGATCTCGTAAGGTTTTATTTTTATTTTTTATCCGAGATAAATCGTCGAGGGTGGCTGCGATGCATCTCGCGAAACAAGGACGGCGGATCGATTGAGTCCCAGGTGAGAGCGGGGCAAAACGGACCCGTGTCCTCCAATTGAGATGAGACTTTGTTATCGTGTCCCGCCAAAAATGTTAACGAAAATAGTCCATCTTGCCCCACTGTCGCCGACGTTTCACAAGTCCCGTATTAATTCTGTTCTCCGGGTTAACTGTTCAGTTACGAGTGTTGTTTTTTATTTCAAGATCTCGTGAGCTTTTATTTTTATTTTTTATCCGAGATAAATCGTCGAGGGTGGCTGCGATGCGTCCCGCGAAACGAGTACGGCGGACCGATTAGGAATTAGTGGTCACGAATTGATTGCTTTATTAGGTACAATTTTGCCACTCGGTGGTTAGAAAGGATACGCGACAGTGCTCGAGCGCGGATTTCGCCTTCGCGCATAAGCTCGTATAGGTGCGTCGTAAAGAACGTCGCTGAACATGTAACTTGTAAGCCGTGGCAATGTACGCAAGAAGGTGACTTCGTGATCGTTGGATAGATCTCGTTTTCTATCGAGAAAAGCGTTGCACGCTGCGCCGATCGAGAGACTGAGAGAGATCCGCAATAAAGTCTCGGTCGAAAATTGTCGTGCATACCATTACAGCGCGCGGTACCTTAGCGCACTCGTTTACTATGTTTCGCCCGAGACAAACGCGGATCGAGAGGCCCTTTCTATTGAGATATTTTGTAACGAGCACCGCGTACAACTATTGCTCAATATATAGTTTATATTCTCCGTAAATTCTTCGCAACTCGAACATACATTTTTTTTCTTCGATCCCCTCTCGGCTCGACCAGTTGGAAATAACAACTGATCGTAAAGTCAAATATTCTAAACGCGCGTGTAACGAAGACAACGACGACGCGTAATTTTCCGCACGTTAGCTGGCAAATTTACGTCACCTGTTTTCGTCGCGCTCCCGTTACGGTTGATCGTAACTCCGAAAGTGCGTCGGGAGTTACTTTTCAAGGGACCACTGAGAACGTCAGATTTTTTTACATACGCATATTTATATATCTCTTTTATTTTTACACATATTTTCCCAAGCCGTCAATCACTGTTTAGAAAGGGGAAACGCCTTAGATTTTCCGTTCCATTCAGCCGGGAAGCTGTGGTAAAAAAATACAATAAAAATAAAAAATGAACTGGAGAACTTTGCGGGCAAGTGGTAGCAAGTACACCGCAGGATAAGTGAGTGCAAGGCGAGTGATAGAAGCAGGAGCGAGGCGCACGAGAGAAATAGCTGTGCGAGAGGAGATCGCGCGTGGCGTGGGAGTTAGGCCGGGGATGCATTGAACAGTCTCGTCGGAATGAACGAGCACGCGTTGTGGGCGGACCTCCGGGAGGTAGTGGAGGTTAAGGAGGCGGTGTTGGAGGGGCTCGGGCGCACGTTCGTACGACGTCCACGTTCTTCTGTGCGAGAGCTCACCAAGGCACCGGTGGCGGCTGCTGCTGCTGCCGCTGCTGCTGCCGTTGTTGCTCCCGCAAAACCGGATCTACGAGCGCCCGCACAGATTCAAACTTTGCACACCTTCGTAAGTATAGGTAATACAAGGTACGGGGCAGCGCATGTGTGTACTGGCTGTACATACAGCGGGAGCTTCTGCCGGTGCTTATGGTACATCCGGTAGCGACGCGGCTGAGACGGAGGACCATTAGTGCCGGTAAACACGCAACCCCGAGCCTCGCACTCCTTGACTCCACACTCGCTCGACGTCTTCCCTCCACTTTGGCAGCCGGAAATAGACTTTCGAAGTGGACCATGTGTAACAGTTTCGGAAGCTGATTTCACCGGGTTGATGCAACCGGGTATATAAAATTTCATAGCACCGGCCGGATCGATACCAGATCTGGGTCAAAGAACGATCCAATTTACGTGAGTGATCGTTCCTGCATCCGGCACAAGTGTGGCAATGATCTGTTCCAAGTATACTCCGTATTTGGCCAATATCCGTTACAAGTTGGCTAATTTGAGTTGCTGAGGAAATTGATCCATTAGTTGAATCCACCCAATTAGCATCCAGAAGCATCTGCTAGAGTCTCGGTCGATCCAACCATTTTAGCTTTAAGTGCCCGTCTCTTTCGGATTGTTAATCACTTCTTGGACACAACAGTTTCGGAAACCGATTTCACCGTGCTGATGCAAATGCGTATGTAAAATCCCATAGTGCGGGACGGATCGACGCCAAATCTGGGCCAAAGGATGATCCAGTTTACGTACGTGATCGATCCTGGATCCGGCACAAGTATAGCAATAATCTATTCCAAGTATATTCCATGTTTGGCCAATATTTGTTACAAGTTGGCTGAATCGAGTTGTTCAAGAAATTAATCCTCTAGCTGCGACCCGCCCAAATAACATCCGAAAGCGTCTGTTCGAGTCTCTGATGATCCACCAATTTTTGTTTTCACGTCCTTTCGGATTGTTAATCACTACTTCCTGGAAGTAACAGTTTCGGAAACTGGTTTCACCAATTTCATAGTACGACGGGCCGGATTCAACGCCAGATCTGGGCCAAAGGATGATCCAGTTTACGTGAGTGATCGATCCTCAATCCGGCACAACGATGGTAATGATCTATTCTAAGTATATTCCATGTTTGGCAAATATTCGTTACAAGTTGGCTAAATCGAGTTGTTGAGGAAATTGGACCGTTAGTTTGCAACCCACCCAAACAGCATCCTCAAGGATCTGCTTGAGTCTCGTTTGCTCCAACAATCTTGTTTTCAGTTCACGTCCTTTCGGATCGTTAATCACTACTTCCTGCACTTTGACGTTAGGGAAACTGATTCACGGGGATTAACGATCACGCGGTTATTTCTCGCGGTCGCCGGTCGACGCAGTGAAACCGGCCGATCCCCCAATCGGCGCGCTTTCTCCGGTTGCCCTTTAGCTGGATTTGCATAACGCCGGTTCGCATCATGATCATCGAAGCTGGCACCAGCGGCAGCAGCACCGGCACTGCGATCGCGTCCCGCTGCTGATTGCTCGTAATTAGCGACGCGTGGCCCGCGCCCACGTTGGGTCATCCGTTCACTCGCACAGGCGTTAGAGGTATAAACCACTGGCTCCACACAGCCACGTTCGTACACAGGACGTACTTATGTGGTACGGAGGATGAGAAGAAGGCGCGAATACGCACGAATCGGTCGCTAACGAACCGACGACGAAGTTTTGCCGAGGCGATATCGCGCAAGAGGAAAAGGAGAGCTCAGTGAATCAGAAACATATCGCTAGACCGTGCGAGTTTTCCACGTGCACGGTTTAAGGTCGCGGCTGAGCGACGAGGTACGTGACATAAGATACACACCGCTCCGGCATCGCGCGCTTCTTTTCATATTCTATCACACACATATTATGCACGATATAGCCCCGTACCTCGGAGATAGTCTACACTGCAACGGTGCTCGATGAGAACGTGGAAAAGGTATACGCAAAAGGTCAATTCGCGGGTCTTGACACCGTTCACCCCTACGCCGTATGCTAACTTCGCGCATTCGTATTTCGTCGTATACCCATTACAATTTCAATTTTTTTTTCTTCTTTTTTTTACCGAGGTCAGCCGAACGTATTATCTTTCAATCGGGTCGCTATAATAGTCCGTGGGTACTCGCAGCGTTCGTGATATTTTAAGAAAACGAGCGCGGAAACCGCCGTCTCGGACTAGTCGGGTCGATTTTCACAACTTCGCTAGTTCGACGTTTTAGCTTCATTGTCTCGGTTGATTATTCATTTACTAGTATGAAAGCCGAATCTTTTTTTATTAACTTAAAACTTTTTTACTTATATTACTTTCAATTAAATTATTTACTTATTTGTTTTTATTTAACATCGCATCAACGGAACCTATGTTATTTTTTCCTTTAGTGGGAACGGCACAACTTTGCGGCGTACTCAATATGAGCGAACGTTAACTGTACTCTTTGGGTGACGGTAACAGTCGGTCTTCTACACACAGGAAAAATTTTTATTTGACGGCCACCGTTTATTAAGATGAAGTAAAATATTTATTTGATTTAAATAAAAATTGATTTGATGTAAATAAATATTTATTTCATTTAAGTAACTATTTACGTAATTTAAATAAATATTTAATAAAATCAAATAAATATTTCACTTAATATTAATAAACGGTGGCCGTCAAATAATTTTTTTTTCTGGGTGTACGTTTGCTTCATGGCGCCGGAGCTGCGTCACGTCGATTGCCGCCTGCAGACATCGGAAGTCTATTGACATGTATCGACTATCGCACAATAGACACCACGAGCTTCGCCGTGTCAGAATATTTTTCCGCCAGCAACTACGGCACCGGGACCCAACCCGAGACCTCCGGATGCCTCGTTTTCAGCGCCGAAACCAAAGTGATCGGTAAAGCTGAATCTACGTGCAGTTTGAAATTACTACGTTGCGTTTGCAGTTACGTGTTATTATGTCGTGGCCCCGAATCCACAGCCCCAAAAAGTCACTCGAATCTCTAACAGCTATTTTTTTTTTTTTTTACCGAGTTGCAAGCTCCTTCGACGAACAATGACGAAAGTCTGCAAAGCCCGTCGCGGCGAAATCGCGAGGTGCCCGGTGGCGGCTTGAATTCCCGGCGGCGCTCGAGTTGGCGGTTTCTCGCGGGGTGAAGGGTCACGCGCGTGCCAAAACCATTTCCGACCGGGGGGGAAAAAAAAAGAAAACGAAACTAGCATACCCAAACCGGTGACACTGCAACATCGTGATTCTCTCGCTTTACGTCACGACTTTCGTAATTCTACTTTAATATTCGTTATTGCAACGCGAACCCGTGAGAGAATCTGCCCTTGCCGATAGGCGGTCATGGAATTCGCCGTCGACGACCCCGTCCGATAATCCGACACGGCATCTTCGTTATCGCCCGCGACGTCCGCCTATGTAGAACGGATGAACAAACAAAAAGTGACCAAGTTATCCGCAGCGAGGAAGAAAGCAATCGCGCGGCAAATCGTGGCTCGGAACGAAACGTGTCTGCAAATCGTTCTATCGTACGCAATTCTAGCGTGCGTAATGGTACACGACGCCCGACGATTTCCGGCTGGAGCACACTCGAGAGAGCTCTCGCGAGCCTTCGAGCAGAGCGTCGCGCCGGCAATCAACGACCCCGCCGAGAACGAAGTTCATCGGCATTAGTCCGCGCCGCGGCGCGAGGAGGGCGATGAAAACAAGGGGGAAAAAAAAGAAGACGAAACGCAGGCTCGTATGCAACGGCGGGATAAATGCCGATCGGGTGGAAGGGAGACGCGCTCCCGAGGGGGTGGGAGGAAGGAACGAGCAGCGCACTTATGTCACGCGTCATTGGACCGGCGAATGACACGATAAGCCCCGGCGGAGTTCTCTCCGCCGAGGGACTTCGTAACTTACGTTTCAATACCAATGCGCGACACACCCTCCTTACTACGATTTCTCGTCTCTATATCTGTCCACTACAAATATAGCGTGAGAGATAAAATCGGAGGAGCGCGAAGCGCCTCGAACGTCGATGAAACCTCGTAAAGTTTCTCGATTTAACCGGCGATCTTAAAAGTCGCTTCGAATTAAATAATCGATTAAATGATCGATTAAAAACAAAAAACAGAATATATTTTTCTTACACTCGATAGACATGCCGCTTGCCCTCGGCACCTGGTCCAGCGTCCATGCGAGCACTGCACGCAGAAGGGAGCTTCGCGGCTCCGCGCTCCGCAGCGGCAGCTGCGTATCAGTGACGAATGAGTCGCGCGACTCTCCGGCGCTCACACACAAACTCAATTTTTTTTTTATTTTTTTTTTATCACATCCACAGGCAAAACACTCGACGCACCGGGACGCTTATATTCCTTCGCTGCAGTATATTCGTCGAGAGGCGTCGCGCGTCCCACGAGAGATCGCGTGAGAGCGCGCGCTCGGCCCAAACTATACTCACTGGTATCAAAACTATACCGAAAACACGCGAGGCGAATAGCTCCGATCGCGAACTCGCCAGTGGGTTGACGAATAAATAAATAAATAAATAATCCGAGATAATGGGAAATGGCGAAAGAACGAACTTCCTCCTTGCGTCTGTCCCACTAATTTACTACGAGTTTGTAGGATATTTTTAGCGTGTCAGAGGAGCGTACGGCTCTGTCGCGAGCCTCGGACTCTCGAGCGAGGCGAAACCGCGCGCGCGTGTGGATCCAAATGCTCGTGGGCTCTAGGTAGCGCGCGGGCGGGCGATCGCTCGAGCTCCGAGAGAGAAACGGACGTGGTAGGGGTAGGTCGGAGGTCAGGGCTATGCGCCGTACGACCCGTGACCTCCGACCCGTCTCGATCCCGCCGACCCGCTCGACCCGACGACGCCGTCGCTGCGCGTTCGCCGCCTACCTACTTCTTCCACTTCTTCTTCTTCTTCTCCTTCCTCCTTGCCACTTCCATCTCTCATCCGCTCATACTCGTTTTGTCTTTTACGTTCTCTCTTTTTCATCTCGCGAAACATCTTCATAGGGTCGTCATTGTATTTTCAGACATGTTTTTTTTTTATTCGTCGTCGCTGTGCTCCATCAGTCGACATTATTTTACACGGACGAAAGTCTCAACGAAGCCGTTCTCCGATGGGACCCAAAGTGGTCAATATTTTTTAAATCCTGAATTCCGTTATGCAATCCCGGTATTTCTTGTTTTTGCCGTCCAAATTATTAGCTGTTCGATTCAAAGGTAAACAAACTTTCTGACTGTTAACGCCTCGGACTCAGTGCTTAACCTTCCTGAACAAAATAAAATCAATTTATTATGTGCGACTGTTAGATGAAGACCCTAATAATTTGCAATTAGCTCAAAATGTTGAAGAATCTGGGAAAAAAAGATTGATGGAATCCAATCAGGTTATGCAATATGTAGGTCCTTCTTGCTTTTGCCGTCTAAGGGTCGAATTTTAAGACGTTAGATTGAACTTAAGCTCGCCCTTGAAACCGAACTCTAGATCGAAGTTTGGCCGAAACTTTATTGTGTGTTTAAGATCTATTTTACTTAAGATCGAACCTCAGTTCGAACTTGATTTCGTTCTTAAGTTTCATCTAAAATTCTAATTTGTGTCCAAACTTAATATCGAACTCGAACTACATTCGAATTTTAGTTCGGACTTAAGTTCAAACTTAAGCTCGAAATCAAGTTCGATCGCAAATTCAAACAAACGTCTTAAAATTCGACCCTAAATTACCGTTTCTTAGTAGCATAAAAATTGAATTATCTGTTTTTGCGTTTCCTCACGACTTCTCGGTGATGTATGCTGCGGTCTTGCTATCCGCCTCTTTCGCCTCTCGACCTTCGACTTATTCTTCCTCTTCACCGTTCGTTCTCAAATGTCAGCAGTTCCACCAGACAATACGGTCGATCTATGCGACGTGCGCGAATGTATGTGTGTACTATAATGTATAATATACGGCGGAGAATAGGGAGTCGGATAGTCGGTGAGTCCACCTCCTCTCTTCGTGACTGTATTTTCAGCTGACCGGACTGCATCCCATTCCGCACAACCAGTATTATACTATATAACCGATGTCGTCTTTATGCTATACCGCTACCGGTCGCCGCTGACATTCTCAGCTCTTGGAAACGTCGAAACGTAATGTATTGCCGGGAGTTTGTAAACCACGTACCCGAGAGATCCACCGTGGCGGCCTTCAGGTTTCTACGACACGTCCTCACAACCTCAGCCGACCAACGACGACGACAAAAAACATTGCTAAATTTCGATATCGCTCGGTCACCGCGTCTCCAGCCACATTAGTATCTGTTGCGTGCGTCACCGGACGAGTTACGGCAATGTGAGACTTTCACGTACGACATATATGCTATATATATCTTTACATCATGTGCTTCGTCGACCGGACACAGAGACCCAAATATTTCGGGCAAATATCGCAATTTTCTTAAAATACGTAACGGATCAAGAAAGGTAAAAAAATGAAAAATTGGAGTTTCTCTCGGCACGAGTAAAACGTCGTCTCGGCCGTACAGAGTCAGCGATTATCGAGTCAAAGGGGAATTGGAAATCTAGCAATCACCTCACGGATCATAGTAATTCCGTGGAGCCTCAGCTGAGAGACATATATGTGCATAAATGTATAGTGCCATTCACCAATACTATTTCACTCGTGTATATGTATACACACATATACATATGCCTATATATATATATAAATATATATATGTATATAAATTGTACCCGGGGAACGTGTAGAGATGTTCTCGCCTCTCTCGAGACGCGAGAGACGAGAGCCGCGTCGCGAATTCCTCAAGTGTCACACACCGAGGAGTAGTCACTCGAGTTACGGTCGACGTCGCCGAACACGTGAGATTTCTTCAAAGCAGCGCTCGCTGCTCTCGCTCACATGATTTTTTTTTTTTTTTTTTTTCTCTTACGAAGTCGCCGGTGTGCGTGTCTCTTATAATAAAAATTCGTCGTTGCATTTCTCGCTGCGGTCCACAACTCGGGACGCGGAAATCACGATAGTTCATCAAGCAGCGCGGTGGATGAGTCTGGTGGCGAAGCGTATCAGAGGAACATATCGAGTACATAAAACCGAAGGAGACTTATAGGTAGAAGCAGAAAGTGCGTACGTGAACGTACGCGACTCGCGCCGAGATTGCAGTCTCTCATTGGCGCTGAGAATTCAGCTGCGAAGTTTCTCGTGAAAGTGAGTGAGCCACTTAATATGGATGTGTGCGGAAGACCCGGCGATGCAGACCTCTGAACCTTGACCTCTCCGCCGCGCACCGGGGACCATCGGCGGTGACCGGAGACTCGTGGAGGGGAGGAGAATATTCCGCATTCGCGTCGACATAACTCTGCTGAGATCTTCATCGGGGATTATAAAAAAAAAAAAATTTTAATATTAAAGGCTCGGATACAATTTGTCGGAGAAATTATCCACAGCTACAATTAACCGAGCCCTGCACGACGTTATGCATTTCTGTCTATATTGTAACGACCGAGCGAATGAATAACGCGCGTATTTAGTTTAAATATCCCGAGCATGAACTGTCACACGTCTGTTCGGTCAGACGTCTCAGTCCAGACTGTTTAACATGACGATCGATCTCGTATCGATCGTCCGTTCGTCGTCTAATGTCAAACCTAACTAATACCGTGTGTCTTAACGAATAGTCAACTACGATATTCGTTACAATACTTTTTGGCGCTTACGTACATAACGAAAAAAAGTAAGAGCGAAGTGGCCGCTTCGGCAGCTTTTGCTTCGTGGAAGAAACGATTATGGACGGCAACAATTCCAGGATTAATTTCAAGCACGAAATTTCGTAGATCTTCAAACGATACATTTTTTTTTTAATTTAATGGTCGGCAACAGTTTGTCGGGGAAATTATTCACGGCTACAATTAACCGAGACCTGCGCTCTGTTATGCATTTCTGTCTATACTTTTTCGCCCTTACGTCCATACCGAAAAAAAGTAAGAGCGAAGTGGCCAATTCTGTCGGGGAAATTATTCACGGCTACAATTAACCGAGCCGCTACGTCGTTCTGCATTTCTAGCTACACTTTTCTGCCTTTACGTCCGCATCGAAAAAGGGTAAGAACGAACTGGCCGCTTCGCCGACTTTTGCATCATGGAAGAATCGATTGTGAACGGCATCGATTCCTTCTAAAGATTATAAATAAAATAAAAATAAAATAAAAACTAAATTCTCGGATACAGTTTGTCAGTACAATTATCCACGGCTACAATCAACCGAGCCCTCCACGCCGTTGTGGATTTTTGTCTACACTTTTCCGCCGTTACGTCCGCACCGAAAAAAAAAGTAAGAGCGAAGTTGCCGCTTCATCCGCTTCGGCTTCACGGAAGAACCGATTATGGACGGCATCAATTCCAGGATTAATCTCGAGCACGAAAATTTCTACATCTCAAAAAGATGTGAAAAAAAGACACGCGATCGAAGTGTACGCTTCAGGACTCTCTGCCTTCGAGGCCGCTTCACGGAAGAACCGATTATCGACGGTATCAATTCCAGGATGAACTCCCGAAACGCCCACGTGTTCGCACTGCGGTGCGTCCCGATAATGATAATAATGACTCAAATAACAACAATAACAGCAACAACAATAATAATGATAATAATGATTGCGAGGGGACGGTGTATAATGACCGGTATTATCGTGGAAGTGGAATACACGCTGACGTGACGGTGATTGTCCTCGGCATGGGCGCGCAACACTTGGAGCAATTTGTCGAGGAGCGTGTATAGAATCGCGTTAACATACTCGAACTCGGCAGTTTCTTTTTATCTTGTTTAATTAGCAAAGCGTCTTGTGTTCCTCGAAGAAAAAAAGGAGGAATGTTAAAATTTAATTTGACACGCTGCAACAAGAGGGAATTATTGATACCGAGAAGTGTGCTTGTGTGATAAGAGGAAGGTAATTAAAGAAATCACGATTTTTATCGCGAGACGCGAACGCTGACTGATTTGTATTGGCAGAGACGTGATCGGAGTGAACGGGGCTCGCGGTACGATATTCCATGTTACGTCATACGCCGGAGTACTGGCAGCAGCGGTAAACTATTCACTAGACGAATCGCAGTGCGCGAGTTTCTGAGCTTCGTACCGGGCAAGGAAATGGCTTCGAACTCCGGCTGTTTTAATGGTCGACGGGTCAGGTCAGCTGATTAATCGATTTTACGAGGGCCTAATAGCTCGTCGATTACACGTCGCTCGTGTATACACACTATTCGCATTCATCGTTCGAATAGTCGACGATGAATACTCCGAAATACGGACGGTTATCGGTTTGCGTTGATTCCGGCTAAGAAATTTTTATTGCTTTTCATACAATTCTGGAATTCTGGAACGCACGGGTCATGTCGTTGATTATTGATAAGTGGTGCCATATGTAGCGTAGGTTTAAATGATTTCGTAATGTAGAGTGTAGTTGTCCGTTGAAGAGAGAAACCAGCGTCTGATCGCTTCGGCTGAAACTACTGACCGCACAGATATATCACATAAGGCTCGTTGCCATTGTCTCGGGAAAATCTCGGGAAAACTACCAATCCGTATGGTAATTTTTTCAGAACGCGGGTTGGTAAAATTTTACGTATCTGACTAAAAAGTTCGTGAATTTTAAACTAAGAATTACATGGATTTAAAACTGAAAATTCCGTGAATGAAAACTGAGAATTTCGTGGATTTAAAGCTAAGAATTCCGTGGATACAAACTGAGAATTTCGTGGATAAAAATTGATCGACATAATAAGCCGGTACAGCTTATAAATCTACGGCAAACAAACGGTTCGCGATCGCGACGCCACCGATTACTATATTTTCTAGTGAGAACAACTTATATTTTATCTAAAATTACAGGATATTCGGTTAATATCTCCGACAGCAAGAATTACCATATTTTCTAGCAGAATGCGTTAAGTTTAATACGAAAGTTTGCCAGGATGTCGGTGTAGTTCCCATACAGGGGAGAGTTGGGCAAAACGGGGTTTTTGGGCAAAACTAACTTTTCCAATCATTTTGGATCGGATAAGATGGCAAAACTGGGCAGAAAAGCCTGATGTATTCGATAGGGTGAATTCGGGCATCCAAAAATTATTGAAAAATGACGTTTTGCCAAAAAATCCCGTTTTGTCCCGTTGTCCCATTTTGCCCCGCTCTACCCTACCTGAAGGTTCCGTCAGTGTTTGCCAGATGTATGATAATTTTTATCGAATCCTTCTCTCAGTGTGGGTGTACAAAATAAAAAATTATTTATTCAATCTTCAACACCGACCGATACATCATCTTCTTTCCTCGCGATATACCATCGAATAATTGATGGGGAAAGAAAGGAAACAGAAAAAAAAGTGAGCAGTAAATAAGCGTGAAGGAAAGTGAGGACTCACAATTCATGTCATGATAGATTCTGTTCCTGTCCCGCGAGTCGAATGCCGAGGGAGATTTTTAGATGGAGGAGAGTCTCGGTATACCGCGCGCTCCGATGGCATTAGTTTTTTGCTAAACCCTCGGAATATGCGGAATAACTTGAAACGAAAGCCCCGGTGAGAGTCGGCTCTCTCGCCCCTCCCTGACGGCCTCGCGAATCGCGAAGGGACACGGCGAGCAAGAACTGCGGTGGCATTCTCGGAAGGGAGCTTTATGGTCGCGTCTTGACGTAAATGCGCGCGCGAGCTCGCGGGTTCTTCGCCTGACCTTTTCGCATGTGTGCGTGCCGAGGGTCGGGGGCATCGCGTTGTCGCTCCTCCTCTCGTTCCATCCCGCGGGGAAGAGCCGTGCAGCGGCGCAAACAGCGCCACGAGAGAATCCCCCAACGTCCCCGGCGTCTCGCTTGAAATTTCATCTCGGGGAGAGAACCGAGTCAGGCGAAGTTCAGCGTGTAAAAAGTTGAAGTGGCTTTTTGCTCCCACTGGCAAGGTCCCGAGGACATCAGGGAGATAAAGAGCTAGTATAGCTATTTCGCGACGAGGATACACACGAGAGGACCCATGCGACTCATTCCCCGAGAGCCGGGAGAGGAGATCCGAGGACGAGCGGAGAATGGAATTATTCATCCTTTGAAAGAGTGATCTATGCCAAGGCAGCGCGGGGTATGCGCGACACGCGGATAAGAAGACGCGGAAAGAAGTCGGGTTATCGAGAGTCGAATGATAAAAAGAGAAGTACGAAAATGCAGTTCATCCTCGCCATAGGAAAACTGGACAAAGGTGGGAAAGAGCGAACGGACTCGTTTCCTCTGCTTCAGCGAAAAATTGGTAGAAATAGTATATTTGGCCCCGAGGTAATTAATCGGAGGAAGAGAGTTCATAATTTCTTCGTGCGATAGCTCGGGATAAGATAATGAGATAGCGTTGCATTATACTCTGCGCACTGCTTTGCATAATAATTAAGGTGATGAATGGTGTGCAAATAGCCATCGGCGGATACACGAAGCTGGTCCCTCGACGATTTGCTCGAGGGGGGAAGCGAATTTAAGCCGATGGAAAGTAGGTGGCTGAAGAGAGGGGGGGGGGGGGGGAGGGGGATTGAATGAGTGGATCACAGTTTCGATAAAGAGGCGCGACGTCGATATTTATCGTTTGCATTTGTTTGGACAAGTTAAAAGGGCCGGCCTCGCCTTAATCATGTAAGAGACTCGCGTGTCCGTTCGCAACGTCCTCGCGAATTGATGATTTCTAATTAAGGCCCCGCGGTACGATTAATGACGCGCGCCCCTTTAATTGCCACGATTAATAAACCCGCGCGGCTTTGGCTTTCGTGGACACGGTGGGACCCACGCGTGTCGACCGATAAATGTTTCGTGCTACCGTACCACGGTGCGTCCGCGCGCCTCTCATTAATATCAAAATTCTCTCCTCTCGCTCGCTCTCTCCCTCCGCCTCAAGGCTCGCCGACTCGACAGTCGTATATATTCCCTCCGCTCGGTATTATTTCGCTCGACGTGGAATTTCACGATTGAATTTCCAGCCCCCGTCGTTCGTTGCGCAAACCGTCCGACCGCAGGGTCCGCGACCGTGCTTGCACTTTAACGGCATCGAGGTCAAACGGAGCGAGGCTTTTTTCACTTCGACGAATGTGTATATCGTAACCAGTGGCAAGCAGGTGAGTAACGGATGAATTATTCACCGAACGACGGTCGTCGATCTTAAGGGGCAGTTCGACGATTTCCGGGAAAAAAAACGTGGTTCATTAATTTTTTTACCGCTTTTGATAATTGAGACGATTACCTTTTGATGATTGTTACGAATAATCATAAGAATTCCGATTGGTAGTTTTCAAGTTAATATTGATTTTCCCCTCAGAGCGAACTTAAAGCTGTTCAGTGATCGGCCCGGAGCAAATAAGATAAACGTCCCAGTGACCGAACACGTCCCAGTCGTCGCGCAAAGCATGCGTGTAAGAGAGACGCAAATACGATTTTTCATGCATGTGCGGGAACTGGGACTTCGCCCTTAGGTGTGCGGCCACTGGTACTTTTACCTTACCGCCTGTTAACAAAAGTTCGAACCGGATAAGAATTGCCTCGCACCGCGTCAAACGTCGTCGCTCGCGGCGTTCCCGAAAAGTGCGTGGATGCATCGAGATTCGTAACGGCATCGAGGTCAAACGGAGCGAAACTTTTTTCTCTTCGACGAATGTACGTATCGTATCCAGTGGAAAGTCGGTGAGTAATGGATGAATTATTTACCGATCAACAATTGTCGACCTTAAGCCGGAGTTCAACGATTTCCGGCCAGAAACCAGTTTCATCAATTTTTCTTCCGCTTTAAATAATTACCACGATTTCTTTTCGACGATTCCCACGAAAAATCACAAGAATTCCCATCCGTACTTTCCACCTAAATATTGATATCCCCCTCAGAGCGAGCTCGAAGCTTTTCGCCGATCGACCCGCAGCGAGCACCGCCGGTTAACAAAAGTTCGAACCGGAGAAGAATCGCACCGCGTCGACCATCGACATTCGCGGTGCTCCCGAAAAGTGCGTAGATGCATCGAGATTCGTATCGGCGACGTATAAATTTAAAGTGGAACCGCTTTGCCGAAGTTGCTCGCTATTGCGCGCACGGCGGCGAGAGTTCTCTGTGGGCTCTTCCCTCCCCGTCTCCGGCCCTCCGCTCCCCCTCGTTCCCCCGTTCCGTGTTACGCGCGCGGCACGGTTATACAGGGAAACGATATAATGACGCGAGCGGTTAACCGCGCTGCCTCGAATCGTCGTGTCTCCTCGACGACGTCGTCCCCGTCGTCGGTGAATTTCAGGAGGCCAGGCGATCGGCTTCTCGAGATCTCCTCGGACCCGCGGACACCGCGGGGACACAGGTGGTACGAGATCTCCCCGTCCCCGTGCCCGCGCGACTCGGCGCGCACCCCGAAGAGGACTTCGCCGTCCTGGTGGGCCGAGCGGTCGGGAACGTCCGCACGGTAGCGGGCAGGCAGCGGAGGACCCAGAGGCTCGCCGCACCGCCTCGATGTAAATGAAAAATGTAAATTGGCCGCGGTTCCCGAAGCGGGGGGGAGGGGCGAACGATATAGAGCAAGGGAGACCGCGAGTTCCCGTACCGATCTACCTTCGGCCGCGGGATTTCTTCGTACGTGGAAAAAAGATCCGAAGTTCTTCGGCGTTCGGGCACCGAGGTGGGGAAAGAAATCCCGGAGAGTCGACCGCGCAAGAAGAGAACGAGACCGAGAGGAAAGAAAGATCACCAGGGCAGGGATATTATGGTAGGAGCCTCGAAGAGTGAACTAAAAAAAAAGGAGTATCGTTCGAGGGAGCGAGAGGCGGTGAAGAGAGACGAAAGAAATAAGTTGGTAGAGGAGGAGAGGACCTTCGGTCGCAACTGTCTCGCTCCCTCCCTAGAACTGAAGAGACAATGCCATTGTTTTTAGACTTCAAAGGACCCTGGCCGCTTGCAAACTGGGCCTTTGCTCTCGCCGTCGCTCCTAAATTCTTCTACGTCAACGCGGGCCTCTCTCGCGCGCTTTCGCTCTTCGCAGCATCCGAACGGTCGAGAGAAGTTGCCTCTTCCCCGACCGCCCTCCCTCCCCCCCCCCCCCCCGGCAGCGAAGTTACCTATATACGCGTATATAACCGCGAATCTTCTCTCCTCTATACGTTTTATGTATGAACATCGCCCGGGGGGACGTTCGTTAACCTTCGAAGAGGAGACGAGAGAAGGTGCTCTCCGGAGCGCAAGCAGGATCCTCCCGTGCTTTCGTTGCTGCCCGGTCTTTATCCCGGGCAACGCTGCATCCTCGTGTCCCGCGGCACGGGAACTCGGTCCGCCGACTCAGCTAAACTCCCGACGCACTCTAATCCCTAATTGGGCGAACTTAATTGATTTCCGAATGCTGGAGATTTTAAAACAGATTAATCGAAACGTATCTCGGGACTTCCTTTCGCCACCGAGAAATAAACACTGGAGGCTAAAAAAAATGTCGCACACCCGTTCATGTTCAAATTTGCAAGGTCGCTTGAAGGACGCAGTACCAAAATGCATCTGTACCGACTCTTGTAAAATTGTGAATGAAATGCCGCTCTTTAAATAAATGTTGAAAATAAATGGTGACTATAAAAATTACTATAATAAGTATTATAAAAATGGTTACAAAAATGATTATAAAAATGATTATAAAAATGATTATAAAAATGATTATAAAAATGATTATAAAAATGATTATAAAAATGATTATAAAAATGATTATAAATAAAAATGATTATAAAAATGATTATAAAAATGATTATAAAAATGATTATAAAAATGATTATAAAAATTGCTATAAAAGTTATTATACACTAGTACGAGCCTGGTCCGGTAAATTTTTTTTAAATTATTATTTTAGCACCAAAGGGTTGAAAGGGGCACGCGAGGTTGAAGGGGTTACGTATCCCTGCGCCAGAAGCCCCGGGCAATGCAGTAATTGCTATCCGCGCTCGCGCGTACCGCGGCCTTCGCTCCAATAAGCCCATAATGCTTCGTCGGCCACCGGCGCAACCTCGCGAAATGTTTTCTCCATCGGGCGTTGCGCTATGCAGTCCGGCCTCTTCCCGCTCGTTGCATCCGATCGCGCTCGTCCGCTCTCGCGAGAGGAGACCGGTGAGGAGAGGAGCGTGTATGTAAATGCGTATTGTCTTACTCGGCCGATAAAAAGAGCTCTGCCGCGAGAAGGGGACTCTGCATTACCAGGGCCGCAGTATATTAGCCCTTTGATTTATGCCGGATTGCCTTATAAGCCCTACAATGTCCTCCCGGCGAGGCGCATACGCGCGACGAGCAACCACCTTTCTTATTTTCTCGCTTTTATAATCTTTTTTCTACCTCCTTCTTGCATACTAGCGGATATAAAAGTACGCGATAGAGAACCCTTCGCGGGTATCGAAGAAGTTCCTCCGAGCTCGGTGCGAGGATATAAAAACTTACAGCTTTGATGCACCCTATACTAGTGGAGAGCGGGGCAAAATGGAACAGTGGGGCAAAACGGGATAGTGAGAACAAATCTCAATTTTCCAATAATTTTTGGATGCACTATTTTGTCCCACACGCAGAAAAAAAAATTATTTGACGGCCACCGTTTATTTGGTTCAAGTAAAATATTTATTTGATTTAAATAAATATTTATTCAAATCAAATAGATATTTTACTTAACCTAAATAAACGGTGGCCGTCAAATAAATGTTTTTTCTGGGTGCAACGATACATAAGGATTTTCAAACCCGTTTGAAAATCCACGCACCACAATCGCCACCATCCAAAAGTTATTGGAAAATTGCGTTTTGCCTCACAATCCCGTTTTGCCCCGCTATGCCATTTCGCCCCGCGCTCCCCTACATGAAATGAAGAGGATCGAGAGCGGCGAAGTACAGTTGGCTAGGCGGCTTTCTCGCATGTAGATCGATACAGAATATACAAAAAAAAAAGAAAAGAAAAACGAAAGCCAGAAACAAAATATAATTCAAAGGGCAACCGACCGGCCATCGGTGGATCCACGTTGGTGGAAGGGAATTACGATCGAGACCGGGGCGTAACCCAGTAGCTCTATTGTCATCTCAGCCCGAAGGGGACCATTCGCTGGGAGAGGAGCCACCGCGCGCCTTTTCTTCGCTCATGCGAAATCCTCTCTCCCACTCGCCGGGAGAATCCAGGCAGGTACGCCATACCCTTTAACGCTCGAGGAATCTTTATGAAATCTTTTCGAGCACACGTCTTCTCACATCGGCGGTGTACGAAGAGTAAAGATAAGAGTCCAACCTACGAGGAACGGTTCTCCTCGCGCAGCTGTGAATTCTTTACCCATATGGCGATGGCGCGCTGCGCCGGCGAACGGATAAGAGGTGGCGGAGGAACAATGCCGGACAACGATACCCGACGAAGGAGCCCAGCGATTTGCATTAACGCGCGAAATGTCAGATTATCCACATTGGACAATTAATAAATTTGTCCGTCTCGTGAATTATTCATCCGCCGTACGACCGCGAGAGAACTTTCAGGCGAGGCGAAATGCATTCCTATTTATTAATGGGTTTGAAAAAAAAAACCAAATAAGGTAAAAGTGGGGAATATGAACCGGTCCATATATCATTGATTTACGTGTTAATCGAGGTGGGCCATATTCACCACTTTTACCCTACATGTGTTTCCTCTCAAAGGTTTCAAAAAATGTTGGGCCAGAAGCACGTTTTTAGGGTCTAACTGTTAAACAGGCCTTAATAACTGGGTCCCTGGAAAAATCTACCCCTTCTCAAGCGGGGGAGGTCTCACCCCCTTAAAGTAACGGAGCTTGCTAAAACTTCGCGTATTCTTCCAATCAGGACGTTTAGATAGTTCTTTTCCACAGCAAGTTCACACAGCCGCTCGTCGACCGCTCGCCAACCACTTCTGCGGTACGGTAGTCTCAAAAAATGTTGGACCAGAAACACGTTTTTAGGGTCTGCGGGATAGCGGGACAAAACAGGATAATGAGACAAAACGCAAGTTTCCGATAACTTTTGGATGGTGGTGATGGTGGTACGTGGGGCAAAACGGGTTTGAAAATCCGGATGTATCGTTGGGGCAAAATGGGGCATCTAAAAATCATTGGAAATTTGAGTTTTGTCCTCATTGTCCCGCTATGGCCCGCTATGCCATTTTGCCCCGGTCTCCCCTAACTGTTAAACTGGCCTTAATAACCAGGTCCCTGGAAAACCTACCCCGGCTCAAGCGGGGGAGGTTTCACCCCCTTAAAGGAACGGAGCTTCCTAAAACTTCGCGTATTCTTCCAATCAGGACGTTTACATAGGTCGTTTCCACAGCAAGTTCATACAGCCGCTCGTCGACCGCTCGCCATCCACTTCTGCGGTGCGGTAGTCTCCCCCGGGTGAAGCGGCGGGCGGGGGGGGGGGGGCACCCCGTTATCGGTACAGTGTTGATATATGGCGTGCATTGCTTCGTTCACCGGCAACATATCCACGCCCCGCACGCTCCTGATCACGCTTTTGCTTTCGCGACCACCTCTTTCTCCGCGTCGTCCTCTTCGCGGTCCATCCGCGCGTTCAGTTGCCCGCTCTCCCTCCGCCCGTTTCTCCGCCGCTGCTGGTTCTTGTTACACGCAGCCGGAGCAAAGTATACCCAAGCGGAATGAGAGAGGCCGCGACTCTCGAAGAGAGCTCTCCCCGGATTCGAGCCATTGTTCGCGATACGCCCAGCTCGATCTGCTCCTCGGCCTCGTGCGCAGATGCCGCCGCTCTATACTCGGACCCGTGCACATGCGATCTACACGCTGTCTTATTATAAAGCTTTCGCAGTTTTTTCCCCCGCTTACCTCTTTCTTTATGTCGTTTTCTCGCTGCCAAGTATAATACACCGCTCGAATCTTCGGTGCCGCGAGGAAGCCAACTGGAGCGGTGGACGCTGAGGGAAGGATCGACGCGTGAGCGTCGGAAGAGTCACGACGAGGTTCGGAATAGGCATTCGCTGCTCCGGCTCTCTCGGCTGTTATTCCCGGCTGAACTGTGCGAGCCACTCTCGATGTGATTCTCTCCGCGGGTCTCGTAGGAACCGCGTAAAAACTACGGTGTTGGTTTAACCGGGGCTCTCGCGGGTTATGATGAGAAATGTAATTTAAATTATCCACGCTTTTTGCTCCGGCGCCGTTTTTTTCACCGACGCAACAATCACGCCGAGCGCCTCGGCCGATGATGCCACGTTGGTACCGGAGCGCCGCGGCCTCTCCTCGCCACCTCTACCCTTCCTCTCCTTCCTCCTCCCTACACTCCGCATCCACGCTCGAAACCGACTCACCGCTTTCTTCGCATGATAATAAATAAAAATAATAATAAAAAAAATGTTTTTAAAATAACGCAAATGAGGGAGTGAAAAGGCGGACCAGCTGCGAGAAGATCGGTCGGGAACGCACGAGTTGTCGGAGAGAAAACGAGAAAAAGAGGAGGGCTAAAGGGAGGCCTCGCTCGCGTTGCACGCGAGAATCGAGAGAAGGCCCTCTCTCCACCGCGAAGGGTCTTTCATGAATGGAGAAATAGTAACCAGCCGTGCAAACGCGATAATGTCGTGTCACGCATATGCATATCCTCCCGACGATGCCGCGGATTGATTATTACAGCCTTTTTTTATCTTTCATAGATAAGAAATATTATCTCGTGTGAATAATGATAGACGGCGATGACTTTTTCCTGTCTATAATAAATGAAAAATCGAAACGTCGGGACAAAATAATAACACCGCGACGAAGCTCGAGAAGGCCGAGCGGCGAGATAATAACGAGAGTTATGAATTGTAAAAAAAAATAATCGCGTCTAGCAGGTGTCGTCCTTGATTCCTCGAATCCCCATTAGGGCGAGAGAGTTTGTGATTCCTTCAATCACGACGGAGGGTTCGGAAGCGGCCCTCGAGGAGTCCGTCCCGACCGGCCATATTCCATCCAGCTCGCAGCGATGAGTTACAAAAATAATCGCATTCGTGAATGAATCGCGTGCACGCTCGGGACCGCCGGCTCTCGGTTCTCTCGTCGTCCTTCTCCGTCTCGTTGCGCGAGAGCCCCGCGCCGAAGTTCGCCTTTACAAGGGAGTACTCGGGGTACGAGTTCGCATCGCGAGGTTCTCTCTCTCCGCCGCTGTAAATATACGGGAGAAGCTCGCCTCTCGCGTCGATCGTACAACTCGGATGAAAAAGCTATATATACATATATGCATGCACGCCTCGGAGTCCGGTGAATGAGTTGCGTGCGCGTAGGAGGTTCGCGAATGTACGTAAGCCCGCCATGCGAAGATCCGCGTGACTCCTCTTCTTAGCCCCCCACCCCCTCCGCCCTCCTCAACCCGTGGCCCAAGAGCGACGCATGTAAGAGTCGGACTTCCTGTCCGCGAGAGTTCTCGAGCGCGCAAAAGCACGGAGACTCACACTCGCGAAGTAGCGGACGTTTGTGTATAAATATATTCGTTTTACGTAGCGAGCTTGTCCGACATGAGGAGAGTACGACTCCCAACCATTATAACATCATATTCCACCGGGCGATTCGCCGTTCGTTCGTCCGTTGTGGGAGAGTAAGCATCGCTCACATGTCACGTCATGTGACCACTATGCGAGCCGCCGCTGCTATATATATGTGTGTGTGTGCACAGTGGGTTTATGCATGGAAGGCAAAGAGGCAAAGATGAGCTGAGAGAAGCGCCGGGGCTGAATCGTGAGGGGAAGAAGGAGGTACGAGACCGGAGAAGAGGATCCCCTCGTTCACTTTTCTCCATTCAGTTTCTTCTCTCTCCCCGTGGGCCGCGCGAGTACTACACCGCGCTACTATATGGCAGGGTGTATGTGCCTTACCCATACGCCGGCCAGGAGTCCGGTCTAACTCCATTCAAGATGTACCAACAGCCACGACATTCGTTCTCCGAACCCAACGCCCTCCCCACCACCTCCTCGGGATTTCCTCCTCGGCGTTCGTGATCGCGTTCACGACAATTTCCCAGTCTGGGAACCCCGCGTGACGCAACGAGTATGAGAAGAAAAAAAAATCTAGCCGCCGAGTGCGATATATCCACGGAGGTGTATTATCTACGTCCTGTCCGTGCTTGGTCACTCCAACTGGCAACCCTGACCGTGCCCAACACGGCGACTGCGTTCCCCGCGCGCGTACACTGGCGCACTTGAATAATCAGTACCGTAATTAAATTTGTCGCAACGAGTTACAATCCACCGCTTGTTCGAGCAGTTCAGAGGAAGAAAATTACAGGAAAAAAATGAATTAAAAAAAAAGAGCTTCGCTTACTATGTTAATACGATTCCGGGGTATGCAGATTCGTCGACGATAAGCACGGTGAAATTCGCTGGTGTATCAATGAAAAGGTTGTGCACCGGGCCGCGTGTACACTGGCGCACATGAATAATCAGTCTGTTATTAAATTTGTCGCAACGAGTTACAATCTACCGCTTGTTCCAGTAATTTACAGGAAGTAAATTTTTAAAAATACAAAAGTAAAAAAAACGAGTTTCACTTACTATGTTAATATGATTCTGGAATATGTAGATTCGTCGATGATAAGAGCGGTGAAATTTGCTGGTGTATCAATGAAAAGGTTGTGCACCGGACAACATCGATATATATGTGTACAGTCTGTATATATACATATATGTGTGTATGTATGCAGTGAAAACACTGGGGATGAGATGTAACATGGGAACTTTACAGAGGATACGAACGTGGTGCTTCAGTTCTCGGTAAAGGAGAGCCTGGCGATTGAAAGACAGTGAATACGTACGGCGTGTGTCAGTGCGCGGGATCGTTACTCTCAATCAAGTCGCCCAGGCTCCTTTGTAGTCGCTTTTCTCTCTTCGATGAGGAAGACGACGCGTGGTAGTTGTATACACGGTGCCGTAAGAGCGTCGATTCCTGTTGAGCGTGTTACATCGATCGAGAGGAAAAGGGGCAGAGCGAAGCGGGAGTGCGAGCGGTTGAATTCTCATAGTACAAACTATCGCTTTGCGCTAAGAGCTTCGACGCTAAATGCACGGAGTAAAAGTAATTAGTTGAACCGAAGCCAGTTTGGTTGAACACGCTCCGGGCGATTAATTTAGTTGGGTCGCGAAATAGTTAGTTGCAAAACAATTGATTCGTTCGCCGAACCAATTAATTGGTTGGCAGCCAATTATTTTGTCGATACAACCGAATGAATCACCCGGAGCGTTTTTGCAGATGGAGTTGGTTGGAAGAATTAATTATTTTCTCTACGTGTAATCGAAAAAGTCACATTATTGACAACGGGCTAATTTCCACAGACTCCACTATCGGTTATCTTTCTCCTCTATTCTCTCTGGACGTTAATGATTACGTTAATAACTTCACCGTTATATCGAGTCTGCACGATACGCGAATAATGTTTAGTCGCTAAATGTACGGAGGAAAATAATCAATTGAACCGAAGACAGTTTGATTAAACGCGCTCTGGGCTATTGATTTAGTGGGTAATGAAATCGTTAGTTGCAAAACAATTGATTCGTTCGCCGAACCAATTAATTGGTTGGCAGCCAATTATTTTGTCGATACAACCGAATGAATCACCTCGAGCGTTTTTGCAGATGGAGTTGGTTGGAAGAATTAATTATTTTCTCTACGTGTAATCGAAAAAGTCACATTATCGACAACGGGCTAATTTCCACAGACTCCACTATCGGTTATCTTTCGCCTTTATTCTCTCTGGACGTTAATAATTACGTTAATAAATTCACCGTTATCTCGAGTCTACACGATACGCGAATAATGTTTAGTCGCTAAACGTACGGAGGAAAATAATCAGTTGAACCCACACCAGTTTGATTAAACGCGCTCTGGGCTATTGATTTAGTGGGTCATAAATTAGTGAATTGCAAAACAATTGATTCGTTCGCCGAGCCAATCAATTGGTTGGCAACCAATTATTTCGTCGATACAACCGAATGAATCACCCGTACCGTTTTTATCGACGGCGTTGATTGTAAGAATTAATTGTTTTTCTCTGTGTGCAATCGAAAAAGTCACATTATTGACAACGGGCCGATTGCCACAGACTATCCACTATCGGTTATCTTTCTCCTCTACTCTCCTCGTACCGCGTTACGTTAATAACCCCCTGCTATGTCGAGCCCGCACGATACGCGGATAATATATAGTCGAGCTCTCGGGCTGCCCAATAAAGCGTTCCATTTAATATTTCTCAAAGGTCTGGCGAGTATGTATTAGACACTCTCAGCGCAGCCGGAGTAACGCAGCGGCGTCGGCAGGCGGGCAGGAGGATGACGTTGGGAATGAGACAGCGGCAGCGGGAACATGCAGAAGCACATGACTGATCAAGGCACCGTGACAACGTGACGTGTCGCGCGGCGATAACAAATTATTCGGCCCACTGCGCTCACCTCAACCTGCTGCCGTTCGTTGCTGCAGCCGCGGCACGTACATAGAGAAACCCCGGCTCAAAGCTGACCGGACGGCTCTTTCGAAGCGTGGCGTGCAGACGTGTAATACGGAGGGATAATGTGTCCGTATAGTATGCACTATCTGGAATACATGTCTCGGAGCGATGGAGTCGCGTGCGGGAACAAGTGCGTTTCGATATTTGCCCCTTGCCGCAGATAGGCTTTCGTGTACATAGCTCGTGCATGCACATGGTAAATCGTCGTTTTACCAGTCTCCGAAAAAAAAAAAAAGAAGAAAATAGCCGATCGCTAGTTATTATTATACATTACATATTTTGTATTACTTTTTTCCACCTCAACATTACTATATTCATCGCACATACCAATTATTCTCAATCCACGTTATTACGCGGAATGAGATGTTCTCTTTAATTTGAACGACGGTCACGTAGCCACAGTTCGATCTATCGGGGACCGGCGGGTGAATGATCGAGTGTCGTTGCATTTATAGATTATTGTGGAGAACCGGGCGCACTCGTTAGTGGCCCTGTTATATCGTGAACGTTGGAGCGAGGTTTTCTGTCGCGGGGCGACGATATTTTTCTCGATCCGTGTGTTCACGTATATTATACCCTGTGTAACACATAGCGCCCGAGGGCACCGGGCGACGTGGAAAAGATCACGGCGAAGCTGCGCGAGACTAGGATTACGCCCGAGTCGCGCACAATTGTAATGCGTTAGACGTCCCGGCCGACGATGCCGTACATGGGGCACACTGACTGTCGATTCAACGGTTTATACGCTATATGTATGTTATCCGGACGCACTCGGGCGACGACACGGGCAAAACGCGGGTATAACGAGAAGTGCGTTAATGCTAACGCATTGTGGGAGCGGCTGAGTTACGGCCACGGGATCTTTATGCCAGCGGAGCACTTTTCAGTGAGCTCCGCAGCGTTGTGCGCCTTCGGCTTTTGCTCTGCATTGCTCGGTTACCGAGAGAGTCCACGAGGGGAGTGAGAGAGGGACGCGAGACTCTCGGCTTGTTAACGATAGAAATCCGATCGGCGGTACAATACCATTATTTAGTCGCAACCGCGCGTGCTCGCGGTGCAAACCTCGCGAGCCACCATTAGCAGCAGCGCGAGAGGACCGTGCAGACCGAACGCGATATCCGTGGAGACACTAATGATTTCATTCCAGATCGCATTCCCGCGCGATCGCGACCTCTAAGCTCTCCGTACCACCGAGATAAATACTTTTTTTTTCTCTTCCCGACGAACCGGTTTCCGAAGATCGGTGAAAAAAAAGAGATAAATAAAAATGTATCTCGAGGTACAAAATGCATTTTTCGTAGTGACAAGGATGAAGCGTGGATACAGCCGAGAATGAAACTGCGTGTGGCTTCGGTGCAGCGAGGCCTGGGCTCCTGGGCGGAAGAAACCCCGCTGCTGGATATTCAGCTAACAGAACCCTCGACGGAAGATCCTATCGCTTTTTATCTCTCCCTCTCTCGCTCCGCCTCATGCGAAAGAGAATGCGCTTTAACATTTATGGAATTGTAAAACATTCGTTGGCGAACTAACTCGAGAGCTTCTTCTTCCACCCGGCTCGGGCGGCCACCGAGCCATTCAATTAATTACGTCCGCAATCGCCGCTTCGCCGGTGGGTACGAGCCCAGGGTTCAGTGGGCAAGGCTGTGTGTCGGCCGGAGGAACGTCGGCTCGTCGTGATCCCCTCTGGGCGTGTGCAGCTTCCAGCGCAGCGTTCATCACCGTTTGAGGAAGCGTAAGGTACGCTAATGGACCGTCAACGACGCCGAGACCACCGAGCGTACCGTCGAGGGTGAGACGCGGGGAGAGTCGGTGTAATGCACGCAGCCCGAGAAGTCCACCTGATCGGAACGGGTGAAACACGAGCGAGGAAAATCATAGACGCTGATGCCCGCGGCGATGTGGATCGCGCGACAGGACGACTTATACTCGATCCTCGCCCTACCCGATCGTTTATCGTCCGGCCGTGTGGGCAGAGGTCCGCGCATGCGTGTGCGCACGGAAAGTGGATGCAGAGCGCCGGAAACGAGCGCTTATACCGCCCGGCAGAGTCCGCTCGCTGCGCACTGGCACCACACAGTTCTTCTCTCTGTAATAGTCGTACTTCTCGTTCGCCGCTTTTATACGTTACTTCTCTCTGGAAGCTCGCTCATGGGGCCTGCGTTCTCCGGTGCGGAGCCAGAAGGCTACTTCGGAGCGCACACAGCGCGGGCTGCTGCTGCTGCACTCCTCCGAGAGTATAAGACCGGCCTGACCTTTAATTAGTTACCGCGGTACTGCCGGCAGAATTAACGGCTTCCTGGCCTGCTAAATAAATAAAAGAAGCCAGAGGTGCTGCCGGTGTGCTTCTGCTGATGGTACTCTCCCGGGCTCCTCCTGCATACCGCGGACGCGGCTCTGGATATATATCGTATATACCTTTAGTCCAGTGCGAGAGATGTATAATCGGACTGGCTGATTACATGCAAGCGCCACGCTCCGCGTAGCCTGCCGAGAGCATCGCTCTCCTCACTGCCTAGCGTGAAATCCAAAGTGTGTGTGTACGGGTCCGGTACACTTTCTTCTGTTTCATCGCAATGAGTCGTCCCGAATTACGGCGGGGTTATTATTCATCCCTTTCTCTTGCACTTTACAATGAAAAAAATATATATATTAAATTTAGTGGCTGAAGGACTTAGGTCGATGGCTAATTGACAATATATTTATATTAGGACAACTTACACTATGTAATGCTATGTATAAAAACTTGTTCCATCGGGAATATTGTCAATAAATCCACTACTACTACTACTATTAAATTTAGCATTTTTCGGAATTCGAGTTATTCGGAGACGGTCGAATCAACGGTAGGAATTACTTTATCTTGTAAGAAAAATCTTCGATGAATGAGATATTGTGCGATTCAACGAAGAATCGAAAAGCGGATGCGAATGCTGGTTTAAAAAAAATGATACTAATTATCCCGTAGCTCTATTTTTGTTAATTGCCAAGACACGTATCGCCGCTAACGCGATAATTCGTTTTGCGGCGTTTAGGTCGATGGCCAATTGACAATATATTTATATTCTTAAGACAACGTACACTATGTAATGCTGTGTATCAAAAATTGTTCCATCTGGAATATTGTCAATAAATCCACTACTACTATTACTATTAAATTTATCATTTTTCGGGATTCGAGTTATTCGGAGACGGAGGAATCGTCGGTAGGAATTATTTTATCTTGTAAGAAAAATCTTCGATGAATTCAACGAAGAATTGAAACGCGGATGCGAATGCTGGTTTAAAAAAAAATGATACTAATTATCCCGTAGCTCGATTTTTGTTAATTGCCAAGACACGTATCGCCGCTAACGCGATAATTCGTTTTGCGGATCGGCGTCTCGACTTCCGGATCGGTTAAACGATTATAATTTATAATTTATGGATGGCTCATGAGCTCTCGTGTACACCGACCTCGGATCGTGTTGCAGCAATCAGGTTTATCCGTTTATTGCTCGGCCCTACCAAGTCGTATAATAGCCGAGAGCACACGATAGCGAGCCAAGTGTCCGTGCACGAACTTCTAGTTCTAGAGGAGCATCTATGCATCTCTCTCTCTCTTTCTCTCCCGGTTTGCTGCACCCGCGAAAGAAATTTACGCGGTCAACTTCCATGACGAGAGAATCGTTCCCCGGACCGGCTACCACGCGCTCGCCCGTCTTAATTATTACACGCGCCTTTTGCACGTGTGCGCCTCTCTCGTACGTACGTTCGAACGCTCGGCTATTCCATCCTCCTCTTCTTGCGCACACCGTTCGACTGTTCGGACCTGCCCCAAGGTAAAGACGCACATACACGCTCGCCCGTCACGCTCGCGATCCTAATTAAATTACCGCTAATTAAGATCGACCTTAATGCGCGCTCTCTCGTGATATCGACTCTCTGAATTTATAAACGAGCTCCTCCCCCTCCCCACCCCCTCCACCTCGCCGCCGCAAAGCTCGACCGGAGGTCGAACCACCCGGGCAAGGCTGCGCTTCGTTAATTACTAAATTATATTATTTTTTCATGCGCGACAACAGTTCCACCAGGGGGGGAAAACATCGTATTTCACGTGTATCGTGTATGTGAAAAAAGGGAACGAAAAAGAATAAAAAATGGATGTAATATACGGTAATGAAAATCGACGAAAGTTCAATTACAGAGTAAGGAGAGGAAAGGCACATCCACACGGAGCTAATTGCTCGTAGCAGGAAACGGAAGGAGAAACCCCCGGAGGTAAGAGGGGAGGTCTTGTAACGTGGACTTCTGGTTCTCGCTCCGGCCCCTTCTTGGCCTTCCGTCCGGCCGGCGCGCGATGCCCGTGCCGACGGTCGTCGCGCGTTGGTCCTTCTTCCTCTGCCCGACAATCCGCCTCCTCGGCGTTCAGGCAAGTCCGGGGCCTCTTCCTCTCTCTCGGCGCGTATATACGTATCTAGCTCGAAGGAATGAATAGCGTGCGTTCACGGTAAGCGCACCCCTTAATGGTGGCACACGCCGTTACCACTAGGACGGGGGACGAGGCGG
>JAPYZC010000961.1:0-41472 GCA_030522665.1 Ichneumoninae sp. A BG-2022a
CGACTTAGCTACACTGTACCGCATTTGCCGAGGACACGGGGAAACTGCGGAAAACCCGTGTCGGTACAGACGGCCCTATATTTTTCTGATTCCTTGATGCTTTAACATCATGAACTCAGAAAAACTGGTCTGCCGCTCAACATTCGATGCGCAAGCCGGTGTGGGGCTAACCGGTCACCCATCCATCTACTGGACGCATGCAAAGCTGCGACCGCGCACCTAACGCTGTCGGTTTTTACCCCCAATTATTTTGCGCCGTTTGGCAGCTACGAAATATCGCGTGTTGTTTTACCTTCGTCTCCGGAAGTGGAGGACTCGTCGGGCTCCGGCGATGATTCCGAGGATTCGCTTCTAGATCTGCTGTGATCTCTCGATCGGTATAGACTTCCGGCACTCTCGTATCCTCCGTGCCAATCACGCTCCCAGTACGACGAAGGTGCCGACGACGATCTGGTTCCGACGCTCCATCGATCCCGATAATCATCGGACATCGAGTGCGATGATCTCTCTCGGCGTTTCTCGTATCTGTGAGACTCAGGCGATCTTCTGCCAAAATACGTTGGCATTGCCGTTCGCCTTCTGGGCAACGCGGACGATAATCGCCAGCGGAACGACGGACGAGAGACACTATTCAATTAGCCGGAAAGAGACACAGGGCGGTACGCTCGAAGGGACGATCGGAACTATCTTTCTCAAACGGGCCGTTTCAATCGTGCCAGCTGGGCGAGAGAAAAATCTTCCGAACGAAACATTGTACCG
Organism: Ichneumoninae sp. A BG-2022a; assembly: GCA_030522665.1. Lineage (NCBI taxonomy): Eukaryota > Metazoa > Arthropoda > Insecta > Hymenoptera > Ichneumonidae > Ichneumoninae sp. A BG-2022a. Next base: position 760 of record JAPYZC010000961.1, read on the forward strand.
TGCCAAGTAGCCAAATCGGGTGGGGTAATAACGTTTCTGACGTGACAGACCGTCCGGCGAGACTCCAATGTTTTCTCGACGTTTAGGAAGTTGGAGCGCTTCGGACTAGGCAAATGAGTGCTACATTTTTAAAGCTGTTTATACAAACTTTTGCGCAGCTATTGACCGTAGTGGATGGTTATTTGTATTACGGCAGGCGTTCTTAACGTTAAAAACATCAATTGCAATGGGCTGGTTTCTGCTAATTTTTGGAAAGATGGGTTTACAGTTTTTTTAAAGAATGATCTGTAATTTTTGCTCGATTTTGATGTATCGCGGATCATTATCTTCCTTGAAAGATGCTCTATGAATTTACCGTTTAGATGTTCGATAGTATTTTCCGGTTAAGCATTCCAGCTGTTTGTTTACGAAGGAATTTCGTCGATGGATAAATGAGAGGCTGGTTTTTTAAACGGAAAGTAGTATCGAATATCCGGATGTTGAATTTATAGAACATCTTTCAAGGAAGAGAATGAGCTGTAATTCATCAAAATCGAGCAAAAAATTATGGATTATTCTTTGTAAGAACTAAACGAATATGTATCTTATCAAGAATTAGCACCAACCAGTTAATATTTTTGCAAATGCATTGGAATTAACGTTACATCTGTGTTACTATTAATGTCTACGTTAAGGACATGTGTTGTAATACAAATAACCATCCGTAGAATAGATGCGTAAAAGTTGGTATAAACGATTTTAAAATGTAGTGCTCATTTTACTAGCGTGAATCGCTCCAACGTCCTTAACAGAGAATTAACAACGATAAATATACGCAACATTTATCTCGCGCGATTGTTACAAGAACATACTTAGGTGTTTGCAGGAAAGAAAAAATTTACTGATCTCCGGCAATAATCAAGGATGCATCGTGTACACGTATCCAGTGAAAAGTTCCATTCGATCTGAATGTCGGTACTTCCCGATCCAAACAAAAATCAAACACATCAAAGATTTTGAGAACATTGATTATGCTAAAAAAAGAATGCCAAAAAGTTGAGTTGCAAAATCAATGTCCTTCGAACTTTTCATGCGATATTTTCTTCAGATTTTTGTCCCACTGGGAAGTGTTCAACATTCTCACGGAATCTCACCTTCGACTGGTAACGTTAAACCCGACGTAAATTTTAATTAACGAGTATAAACGTTTAACGAAAGTTTGTCATGAAATCCCGTGTCGAGCGAATCCAAGTAATCCGCCTCTACGTCCTTTGTCCTCTCAAAATCCGCTAGCGCAATTGTCCCAACTTGATTTTCCGCTTCGACTACTTTGCATCTCTTTGTATTATCCTCAAACGTACTCCCTGTGCTCCGGAGAATGCGATCTTCCGCACGGTGATTCTCGAAATTCCGTAACGGCGGTATAGTTGTTGATGTTGTTGTTGTTAATGTTGTTGCCGGTTGCGTTGTTGTTGTTCGAGCTCGTCGTTGACTGCTGGTACTGGTGATAATGACTCCTTGTTCCGCGTTCGGTCGAGCAACCGACACTCTCTTGCACGGACCTCCCTTCGTCATGGTGCTGTTGGTGCTGTTGGTGCTGTTGGTGCTGTTGCTGCTGTTGATTGTTCGACGCTGTTCCCGTGTATCCACCGCCCGTCGATCCCCCTCCTGTCGATGAACGATGGACATTTGCCAGTTCAACGTTGGCAGTAGTCTTTGCTTCTTTGGCTGGTGATGATGGCGGTGACGTTGGTGGCGATGTAGAGGGACTTCCTGCACGACCAGAAGTGTAGCATACAGCGGCCTTCCGGAGAGTCTCCCTGCACAGCTCGGAGAACATTCTGCCTCCCCCATGGCCGGCCCTCGCGGACCGATATCGCCCCTCGCGCTCACTTCACGTGCGACAAACACCCGCGGAGTCTCCTCCGGTGCCCTCTCACGAGACCGCGGCTCGCGAGGCCCTCATCCTGGTCTCACATTTTTCTCCCCAACGACCGATCGAATCCTATCGCGATAAAAAAACGAACCAACAGCAAAAGATCAACGATACATCTCCGATCTTCCATAACTTTGTTCCGTTCTCTCTCATGCGTTAAAAATCTGCGAAGGATATGGGTGGGTTTGAATCGGCAGTGATAAATCATGAGAGTCGTTATCTCTTCTCCGGCTTCCAAATTTCCTCTTGTTAGCTCGTCTGCCGTTTAAGCCAGGTTCGCTCACGGGCTAATGAATCGCGATAGGAGATTATAGATTGCCTGATGGGCTATATAGGTAATTATCGAAAAACGCTGACGGTACTATGGAGAGATTCGCGTGTGCACGCGCTCGCGATTAATGGATCTAGCCGGTTGGATTTGGAGCGGGCGAAGGGAGAATTTAGCTCGGGGGATGCGCGAAGCTTCGTTCTACCTTCCGGGGATGTAATACGCGTATGCAGAATTTTCCATATTACGCTCCGGCTGAACTACATCAACGGGAGCCTTTGGCTCGTCGTAACAGCGAGGCTGCCGTGTGGAACACGCTGAAATACAGGCGGCAAGCTTGGCGCGCCGAGCACCACGGTCGAGAGAATTTCCCTGCGCTCCGAGACGTCGCGGAATTTTGGGAGTTCAACCGAGCCCGCGCTCCCTTCCCCGTCCATCAACCACGCGAACATCGATGCATTGCCCGGCAACGGGAAAAGTTACGAGCAAAAAACTTCCATGAATTTTCTGCAATGAAGCGAGGGACGACTCGCAAACAAAATACCGAGAGGAACTTTAGTATTCGACCATTTACTTGAAAAATACATAAACGAAGAAGAGAAAATTTCGAAAGAATCTTCGAATAGTAATGTGGAAAAAAAGATGAAATACAAATCAACCCTGTATACGAAACGAACAACGTACCAATTTTTATTGGAGTTTCAAGCGTTTCTTCGATCGGAAGATTAAAAAAAAATCGTCGCGATAAATTAAAATTATTCCATCCACGAAACGTAGATCCGAGCCTCAAGTCGTCTCGTTAATAGAGAACCGGAGAACCGGAGAAGAGAGATAAATAAAAATCAACCCCGTACAAGACACAAACAGCGTATCAATTGGGATTACAGTTTCAAGTGTTCCAAGTGTTTTATCGATCTAAATATTCAAAAAAATCGTCACGATAATTTGATTTTCATTCCATCCACGAAGCGTAAATCCGACCCTAAAGTCGTCTCGAGAATAGAGAAACGGAGAAGAGAAAACCTCAAGTCTCTAGGGACAGTTTAAAAACAATTTAAAAAAACTAAAAGAACAAAATGCACCCCCTTACGAGATACGAATACCGCACCGATCGCGTCCAGATTCCGGAGAATATTGTCCGTACCCCTTCGAACCGGGAGATCGCGACGCGGTTTCCGGTCGCGTTCCGCGTTCCTCGTGGCGAATGCGTGCGTGCCGCGTCCGGGTGTGGGTGTTTCGTACGCGTCGCGGACAGAGTGCCGCGAGCGTCGTCTCGCGGATTGTCTCGGGATCGTCGGGGGGCGCGCACGGTCTCCGGGCGAGAACTGAGGCACGGAGAGAGAGCCGAGGCGGAATGCTCCTCGCGGCCGTAGTCTCGAGCGGCGGAGCCACCCGCTGGTTGGCCTTCCGACGCCACCGCCGCTGCCGGGGGTTGGCTTCGGAAGGGATGATGCTCGGCAAAGGGGTAGTTTATGCTGGTAGTAGTGATAGCGGTGCTCGTCGAATCGCCGGCAGTGGTGGGGATGGAGATTGCTCGATCCACGCAACGAGGCCTGATAGTTGGACCGATACAGTTATTACTGCGACCCTACAGGCTAATGCGTAGCACCGTCCGGTTGCGAACGTTAAACGTTAGGCTGCCCTTTTATCGACGGAGATCAGAGCGGCCGAAGCGTTGAATTTTTCCTCGGAGGGATGGACTCGTAACGGCGTGAGAGATAACGCTCCGCAGTCGCGAGGAATGAGTCTCTGATGTAACGTAGTAAGGCGGGGAATTTCTTCCCGTTTTCCTGCTCCTCTTCTTCTTCTTCTTCTTTTTCTTCTTCTTCTTCTTCTTGTTCCTCCGCCGTGGTCTTTCATCCCTCCGGCTCTTTCCGCTCGATGCCCAAGTGGGAGTAAGGCTGGTCGCGAGGTACGCACCGAAAGGGAGGGTGGTGCGCGCACAGTAACCACTACCAGCCAGCAGCACCATTACACCCTGCCACCTCCGTCGACGCTGGTGGCTCTGTTGCATCGATCAGTTGCGTCGCCACCTCCTTCCTTCCTTCCTTCCTTGCCAACCCACGAAACACTCAACCTCTGCTTGATGCTGCTACCGCTGATGGCTCAGGCTCTTCTTGTCTGTGTGCGTGTGTGGGCAGAAGGGTTTTCAGCTACGGAGAAGTACCTTGCAGTTGTGTCCGGAGTAGGTGATGGAGAACACAAGGCTCGATGTCCTAGGGAAGCTTTGTTCGGCGCAGAAGATGCTCCGAAGTTTAACAACGTTTGTTGCACGTAAGTGCCGAGGGGTGAGAGACATTGTATCGAATACTGGCGAATGAGAGAGAGAGAGGCGAAAAAGTTTCTTATCGCGAAGAGCGTAGCCCGAGCAGCCTCTCGGAAACTTGACCTTGACGTAGGATGAGCTATGGAACTCCCGTCTGAAGGGAGGATCGATTTTCGCACCCATTGTGATAACGGCATGAGGAAGGTGTTCTGATAGACTTCTCACTTGTGGAGACGTGTGAGACGTGCGATTTTTATTTGATATTTATTTGATATTTATTTGGTATTTATTTGATATTTATTTGATTTTTATTTCATATTGATTTGACGATTTTATACCTTCATGCGTTTCGAAGGCTTTTATGTTGAGGATCGTTTAACGACTTTGATGTGGATTAAGTTAATTATCGAAGCGATTAATTAAATTTCAAGGATTTGAATAATCGCATTAGAGAGAGAGAGAGGGTGAGTCGAGTAGAGGATTTTATTTCGAGAGAAAAGCTGCCCTTTGAACCACTCAATGGCTATATATTTTATGCTTCGCTGCAGCCATTTCCGGTTGAAGAGATGAGAAGGTTTTTTTTTTTTAGCTATTCAACTCTTCCCGGCGCACTAAATACCGTGGACGTTAAGTTCCTCTCGACGGGTACTTCGCACTTTTTGACCTGATAGTGGAAGCTAGCGCATGTATTGAAAAAGTTCTTTTATCTGCGAGAATATTACCGTTTTTATCGACCCCCTTTATCCATGCAGCATTACGAGCTGCAGCTTCGAACCGGTAATTTATAAACTTCGCGATGGTTGAAGTCGTTTTCAAAAATTTCATCACCCGACTGGATTTCAAGAATCGGAGTGATTGCGTCGAAAAGTTTTGTCGTGATAAACTTATTTTTATTTGAACAACTTGCCCTTCGCCCTACTGATCGAGGACACTTTGCAGCCTCGCTGCATCCATTTGCCATTAATGAACCGAAACACCTTTTTTTTTGCCCGTCCGACACTTCTCGGTGTACGAAATTCTCCAGACCGTTAGTCCTCGTTTCCCTCAAGCTTATTGTCGAGTGCAAGCAAGAAACTTTACTCGGTGAAAACTTCGTCAGAGCCTCGGCTGGCACGAAGGGGCCGAAGAAATTGAAGTTGCTTGCTGCACACCGGAAGTTTCGATATTCGAAGAGACTGCACGGAATAATCCGGTGGGGAAAGGGCGGAGGAGCTAGTTTTCCCAAAACTAAACGAGGTTGCCGGTGGCAGTGACGGTGTGGCAGGCGAGAGGCGGAGAGAGTAGCCGGGAGATGAGGAAAACGAGTTTTCGCCTCTTACTCGCCTCACGGTCCGTTCTTCCATCAGTCTCGATTTCGCACGGCGAACCGGGTAAGGGGTTTCCTTAGGGTTTCCCTCAGGATTTGCAGGGGACTGACCCTCCGGCGGATCTCGTCGCGTCCCACTCGCTTCTCGTAAAAGCCTATAGCTCTATTCCAACGGATATTCTCGGGAAGGCAGAGGGAGAATGAGGGAAACTCTCAATCCGAATCCTAGCAGACACACAGCTCTGGGACTGGAGATACAGAGTGACGGTATTAATTCCAAGCCCCGAGCAATCTAGCTTATTCTCGGTTATTCTCTTCGCAACCTTATGGTCGAATCCGTTCGGGATAACGGAGAACTGAAACTTCGGGTTGAATTCGACTTGGGAGGGCAGGAAATGCGGTGAATAACAATCGAAGGGATCCTTCGTGAGGAAATCCACCGAAAGTTATTTGTCGCTCCAATCGAACTACGTGGACAAATATGCTACGGGCGAGTTTTAGTCACTTAATTGTCACCCTCCAACCAATTAATAAGTTGGACTGAAAAATTTGTCATTCGCAAACCCATTCATTGTTTGGACCGAAAAATTAATTGGTTCGCCTGACCAATTCGTCGGACCGGTTCGTTGGCGACCAACCAATTCATTGGCGCAACCAATTAATCGTCCGAAGCAGCTTTCGACTACGCAGCTGGTTCGGACAACTAATGCTTTTTGGCCATGCATGCAATCGAAAAAGACTTGCCACGTCCAAGTTATAATATTGTACAATTTGTACCATCTGAATGGAATTTTTCTTAACACCCGATAAAATTTGATTTTTCAACTGATACAAATCAACCGAAAGCTCCGCGACTGGTTTTAAGTCAGGAAATCCCGTGAACAATAATTGAAGAAGAATCGTTCATGATCCAACTTTGTACAATCTGTATCGACCGGATGAAATTTTCTTAACACCCAATAAAATTTGATTCTTCAACCGATATAAATTAACCGCAAGCTCCTTGATGGGCCTTAAGTCGGGTAAAATCCCCACGGGAACAAAGTGAGGGACTCCTCGCGGCGAAGCCTCTGGGAGCCTCAGCGGCATTAAAGGGTTAATATCGCACATATATTACGAAAATCGTCGGAAATTTATCTTCCGTTTATTAGGAGTATACGTAGAGCCGCGGTCTCTCGGCTAACCAGCCTCGCCGCTAGACCCGTCAGCCGTTCCGCATGCTCCCTCCCTGCCGTTCATAATGTATTCCCTTCGCACATTATACACGAACTCGCTCGCCACCCGGAATTAATCCTACGAGTGCAGTTGTAACTACTCGCGATCCTGCCAAGACCGCATCGGTATATGCACCGACCGAGTACACGTCTTCCTCTCCGCACACACGTCAACGGGACATTTTGCACCCTAGATCCGTCACATTTAAAACATTTTTTTATTTCCCATACCAAGAGCCACGTTCGTTTTTGCTCCGCTCCGGAACATCGTTCGTTATTTCCGCTCGTCGCATCGACCGGCTCCTCCGTGACGACCCGTCGTGGCTTTTCAAAAGGTTGACATGGCGTGCGGGAGGGAACCGCGCTCTGGGAATGCATCAACAGACACGCTGAAAACACGTCTGCGCATTTGCACGAGGAATTTTCGTCACCAGCGAGAAACGCTCGCCCCTGTTTCGCGAGTCACGGCCAGAACTTCTCCAGACGATGGTGCACGAGTGTCGAGCCAACACCGCGATAGAGAGAGGAGAATGGAGAGATGAGCGTTGATTCCGTCTGAAGCTTATACGTGTCGGTAAATATCGACTCCGACTCTCGCGCTTCTCTCTCCTCTGCATTTTCACGGTTTCTCTGTGTCTTGCCACTCGCACACACTCTCAACCCCTTCCATTTTCGTTCGAGCGAAGCCCGCATTAATGGATTTCGAATTCGCTTCAATTTGAGTTTCGTTTGCCTACGGGGGCTTTATCCATCAGCCGAGGCCCACATTCGAGGCTTCTCCCTCGTCCGCTCTCGCCGGCGTCGATCAACCTTTTCGGACTAACGAACGGAACTTCGACTTCTCCACGGCAAATGTTTCCTCACCTTCCGTACACCTGAGGGCATGACGGAAATTTCATAATTCATGTTGCACCGGTTTTTTTTTTTCGTATGCCAAGCCGGTTTGTTTCCTATCTTCTTGTTTTTCTCGGAGCGGTGAGGGAAATCGCGAGCGACCCTTCGACCCTTTGGACAGGAGCCAGACACGAGCCAAGTATTTCTCCTGCGCTCATTCGTACAACTAAACCGGTGTACCATTATTACGTATATATATATATATATAGATATATATATATATTCATATGCATCGTGCTATGCGGAGGAAGCATCGCTATTTAGGAATTCAGCATACCAAACGCGTCCGTCCCTCATACCTGTCTGCAAGCCGTAATCTTCCTCGCTCGCTGTCCCTCCGTCTCCCGCAAAAATACGAAATTGGACATTCGTGATTTACACATTCCGCTAGATACGGTTTGAGCTGCGGAAAAACTTGGCGTTATAACGCGTTTGATTCGATTGGAAAGTTTTGTGACGGGTTTGAGGGAATTTTTTTTCCGACGCTTGGCTAACAAGTGAGGCGATCTTTTTTCGCTTCACCTTTCCAGTATAATTTCTCGAGGGAGGTATACCGTTATAATTATCCGCATAAGCTCGGTCGGCGAGAGTTTCTGTATTAACGGAGATCCGGTGAGATGCGCTCTCAGAGAGCGATGTCATCAAAGTTTGAGCTTTCACAGAGGCGTCCGAGGAATTTGTGGCCAACTCCTCGGGGTTGATCGTAAACGAGTTTTAGAGGCGGAGCCGAGAGCGCCACGCGCTCTCATTTTGCACACGACGGGACGGAAGATCGCGGGGATTGAGAGATACATAGTCGTTCGCTCGGGCTCCGGAGACAATTAGATCTCAAAAAATTAAGAAATAAAATATAAGTGACAATCGTCGTACGTCAGGAATAAAAATCTACATAATAATAACGTTCATGGCGATTGGACACTCACACCAATACTCCTAAATACGTAGATTCTCACATAGATACTGTATCTCACTCACAGGTAGGGTAAAAGTGGGGAATATGACCCAGTCCATATATCATTGATTTAGGTGTTAATCGAGGTGGGCCATATTCACCACGTTTACTCTACTCATACAGGTACTCACACAAGTTCTCACGGATACTCATAGATATTTAGAAATACTCACAGATACTTAGAAATACTTAGAAATACTCTCAAATACTCTCAAATACTCTCAAATACTCTCAAATACTCTCAAATACTCTCAAATACTCTCAAATACTCTCAAATACTCACAAATACTCACAAATACTCACAAATACTCACAAATACTCACAAATACTCACAAATACTCACAAATACTCACAAATACTCACAAATACTCGCGCGCGGAGCCAGCATAACCGCTAGTCATAATATTAAATTAGGAAGTGCTTCAAACGAACCCGGTTTCTCATGGTGCAAATTATTATCCACGGTATATAGCCGACATGAGGATATAGATATAGATGCGCGAATGACCGATATCGCCGAGATATAACGAAGGAGCTTTTATCCTAGCTCGAATATTCGTGTCAAGAGTTTAGCGGATGTAGGAAAGATCCCGCGAGCCAGCAATATCGCGCCGGGAGATCGCGATTACGTTCGGGCCGAAGCAGCAGCGGTGTTATTTTTTTTTCTTCTTTGTTTCATAGGCCTCGTACGTGTGAGCCCTGCCGATACATATTACTTGCGGTCCCCTCCCACCCTTCCTCTCACTCTCACGGATGTGATCTATACTCGGGAGAATATAAAATGTTCGCTCTGCCGATAGTTTACTACACAGGACGACGCTGCCGGTCGTCGATGCGATTTTTTTTCCCCCTCGTTTTTTTTGCACTTTCCTTGCACGCTCGCTGGAAGCGAACCAAACTTCTTATCCGCGGGCTCTTCGAGTGAAATAAAGCAAAAAAAGGAGGGTGGAAGATGCTGGCCAGAAGCGGGTGGTTGTTTATTCAATGTTTTTTTTATACCCTCGTATCTCGAGCTCTCGTGCAGCGCGGAGCCAACGTCCAAGGATAATTTGTCACGAGGGACGGAGGTGGACGCGTGCCGAAGAAAATCCTAGGGGCGGGTTGTATTTCATTTTTCACTCCCATACTGCGCTGGTCGTTGTCGGCGACTCGGCGTTTACAGTACCACGAGAACCTGTCCGGATGGCAGAAAATAAAGAATAAATAAAAAATGAAAAGAAATTGGGCTCGCATAACGCATCGTGAACGCTTCATCAAACGTCGCGGTAGCAGCGAGAAAAATTGTGAATTTCCTCCCGAGCGACGATGCGGAGACAAAGACTAGCCTGGGCTCCGCGATACGTGCCGACTTAATTGGCGGTGCAAGGGAAAAATTATTAGCAAGCGTGGGAGATTTCGTATCTCCGAGCAGCGAGAATCTCTATACTGAGATCGAGGAAGAGAGGGGGAGGGGGGGGGAGAGACTATCCATAAAGGACGCCGTATCGCGGATGGAGCAATTAAAAATAATCTCACCTAGTGTTAATATCCGCTGTTATTATTATTATATACAAGCATAGAATTAACAACAACTTATTGTTCTGTACGCATTTATATTCATCGCTTGGGCGTGTTAAAACTGCAAACCGATCGTAATTGCTCGTTCGCCATTTCTTTAACTTCGGCTGAATTGTACTTCAGTTTTTCTACCTCTCCGACTGTGAAGAAGAATTATAATTCTTTACAGTGAGCTTATGTTGAGCTCCGACTGATTATATTAAAATTTGTCCACGCTTTCACCCCGCCGATGGATCGCAACTGTAGTGCGTATATTTTTTTTTATTTTTATTTTTTAACTGAAGTGTATTAAATTTTTACCCCTTGAATCCTATAAATCGATCGCAACTGCTTGCGTTTCTTTGTCCTCCATAGCCGCACGTGCAGCAAACGCTTTAATGCGACAGGATTTTGTGTGAATAATAAAGGAGTCTGGGTACGCGATATTCCAAGCAATGATAATCCCGGCTCGAATCGTTCCAGAATTGTGCGCTCCCGCCTACGAATACAGAGTAATGTAGGTTTGAGGTATCCACAATGGGTAGGGCTTAGATCGCTATTCTCTCACCGAACTGTATATACACTTGCGGCTGGAATTTATCCTCACCGAACGTGACACTCCAAAATCCAGACTTTGGTACTCTCTTCCATCCCAGAGAGAGAACGAGATACAGAGCGGAGTGGAGGGGGGAGGGGGGAAGCTTGGCCTATCGTGTTGTATAGCCTCCCTTTACTCTGTCTGATAATCCCACTGGAGAGACGCGAAGGATAACCGATTTTCGCGCCCGCATAGCCGAATATAATCGTCCTGGCTTTACGACCCACGATGCATTGCGAATTGCAACGATCGGTTAACGTTATCGTCGAAAACCAGCGTCCTTTGGGGTATCCCGATTTCATCACGACTCATCCACTTCCATTGTTCGCTCCGTTACCATTGCCATAGATAATTTTCTTTTGTTCCGTTTTTATATTCATTAGCTGAGATGCCGGAGGAGAAATCATAGGTGAAGAAATGTGTTCAGTTTCTGCCGGCATGAAAATTAATTGAAGATCTGTGAGAGTTTACTTACTGGGGGACCGGAGCTTGTTTCTGCTGAGAGACGTGAAGGGTAACCGATTTTCGAGCCCGCATAGCCGAATATAATCGTCCTGGCTTTACGACCCACGATGTATCGCGAATTGCAACGATCGGTTAACGTTATCGTCGAAAACAGCGTTCTTTGGGATATCTCGATTTAATGACGGCTCGTCCAATTCCATTCTCACTGTTACCATCGACAATTTGTTTGTCTTTTCTTTTTTTTAATTATTTTCTGAGATACCGGAGGAGAAACCAAGAGCGGAATAGAAACGTATTCAATTTCTACCAGCATGAAAATTAATTGAAAATCGCTCAGAGTTTATTAAAAGCGGACCAAAGCTCATTTCTGCTTTTCTGCATTTCTGTTGAAGGACATGACAGATAACCGATTTTCGCGACCGCATAATCTAATATAATCGTCCTGGCTTTACGACCGACGATGCAATCGCAAATTGCAACGATCAGTCAGCGTTATCGTCGAAAAGCAGTCCTTTGCGAAATCCCAATTTCATCGTGACTCGTCCAATTCCATTCACTCCGTTACCATAGATCATTCTTTTGTTCTTTCTTTTTTTTTTACATTTATTAACTGAGATTCCGGAGGAGAAATCAAAAGCGAAGACGAAATGTATTCAATTTCTAGCGGCATGAAAATTAATTGAAAATCGGCCGGAGTTTACTTAATGGGGGCCCGAAGCTCATTTCTCTATATCTTCACATCAGCGAGGATTCGCGAGCGCGCGCCCGAGTTCTCCCATCCACGCCTCCCGCCAACGGAATCACCTAATTACCAACTGCTACCTATAGAGCGCTCGCTTCGAGAGTTTACTGTGCAGAGACAAATATTCCGCGAGAGTGCGATAGTAGTCGGCAAGTATACAAACTCGACGGCGACGACGACTATGAAACTCGATATCGTTCACACCTGACGGAGCATCTCCTTCGACGTGCGTAACGAGGAGTTTCAATTAGACGTCATTAAAACAGGCGGAGAAGGGAATTTGCGCCTCGGGACGTAGCGATGTCGTATCTTTTCGCCGATCTAAACGTGTGTCTAATTATTGTGTCTTTTTTTTGTTGCTTCTTCTGCAATATTGCCAATCTTCGATATAGTTGTTTTCGCGTAGAAAATGAGAAATAAAAATATCGGATTACGCAGATTATCTTAGAACGTACGAGGCAGTAATTTTTTTTTCACGAAGATGACGACGAGGAGGATAATATAAGTCCGGTTATGGTGCGTGAGCGCTCGCTCCTAATATAGCGTGTACGATGCTTCGAGAGAAGTTGGGGACGATCGACGGAAGAGTCAGCCAATCCGCGCTCGACGTATGTATCGAACGTGAACGCGAGAGGTCTCGTGGTCAACGGCATCGACTGCGTCAGAAGCGATTTGGAGATGTATGTGTAAAGTCGAGAAGAGGGAAGGGACATGTTACAGACTGGATGGGACCGGTCTTTTCCCTTCGCACTCGACTGTCTCGACGGTTTAGTTGTAATGTTAAATATGCTGTATATGGGGCATTCCATACCATTTCGACCTGGGTCTAACCCTCTACATCTTAGATTGGGCCGGCGATTTTTTGTATGACTGAACTAACTCCAAAAGGCACTGAGATTTTCTATTACATTTTTTACAAAATTTTATAATTACTTATGAATAAAAAAAAGAACTTAATGATCGTCACAATTTAAAAAACTGAAAAAATATCTTGTGTCATATATAAAAAAAATGTAAGATTTTAGCCGGAGTGGACCTGCGTCACCTTACATTTTTTAAATATATGACACAAGATTCAGTCGAATTTTTTCAGAATTTTAGATTGTGGCGATCAATAATTTCATTTTCTTAGTAATAAATAATTATAAACAATTTTTTTTTTATCTAATAAAAGTCTGCGTGGTTTTGAGAGTTATTTCAGTCACATAAAAAATCGCGGTTCCAATGCAAGATGTAAAGGATTAGACCCAGGTCAAATCGGTATGGAATCCCCCATATACATGTTATCACTTGTACTTTTGGCATTGCCTCTTTATTTTGATCTTATCTGTATCCGGAGTGCGCACTCAAGGAATCCTGTCCTAGAGCTTCATTATCAATAAAATAATAATCATAATAATAATAATAAACTCGAGAAGAGGGAACGACCTGTATAATCTGAATGGGACCGGTCTTTTCCCTTCGCGCTCTGCTCCCACAACGTTTTAGTAGTATATTACCTCCTCGCATACACTCTCGCTCGCGCGATAATCCCATCGCCAGGAAATTGAACGGGGCGCGAAAAAAAACGTTCGGGATGTTCGCATTCGACGCTTGTCTGTTTACTGTCCCGTTTGGATAATTTTGGCTTTTGATATCGACAGGCGTACGGAATCGACGAACGTGCGCCGACCGAACGTGCCTGTCTCGTTCCGGTGCGTTCGAGCCGAGCAAGCAGACTTTGGCGAACGCTGAGCTGGCAATCGTTATCGCTTCACGATACATATTTTTTTCCACGAATATTATTATTCACCGTCTCTTCATGCCTTCGGTGGTTTCGCGCATAAAACAAGCTCGCGAAGAGTTACCAAAAGAAAATTATGTTTCAGATACGATACTTTGGATACTGCGCTGTTGAGAAATAATGTACGTTGTTTCGAAGTCGAGAAAAAAACGCGTTTCGAATAGGCAATGGTTTTGCAAGGTGTGTGTAACTCTGCGTGTGTCTGTGTGTTGCTCGACTGCGTATCAGAGTACTGCACGGCTCACCTGCGCTCGCAGAACTCTCGTGATTCACTGGATATATATAACAGCGATTAGCCATTCCTCTACCCAAGTCTACATACCGTCGACGAGGTTTTTTTTTCTATATATCTCTTTCCTCAATGGCACTCGGACACCTGCAGCTCAAGTCGTGCGGCATTGTACTTACCTGAAAAAGAATAAAATAAACACTTGTTAGTGAAACCGCACAGAAATGTCATTTGATGGAAGTTTTATTTTTCGATAATTCTTAACTTAAAAAAAGAAGCTGTCTCGGTTGCGATTGGAATTTAATACATTTTATTCCGGCGCTCAACAGCTTCTTTTTTTAATTCTCGTTAAATAAATGTCTAATTCTTTATCATTGTTATAGGTAGTATATACATGGATCATATTTTTAATCTCATTCGACGTTGAAATGCTTGTTTTAATTGCATCCAGAACGATGAAACTCGATGAGAAGTCGGTCAACACAATTAATACCGAAATTACGGTAGAAATATATTCGTGTCACGTTCGTAAAACCGCGTTTTATTTTCAATAATTCGTAACTTCAAAACAAAAAATAAGCTGCCTCAGATGCGATACGAATTTAATTAATTTTGTTTCTGGCGCTCAGCGGCCTCGTCTTTTAATAGTCATTAAATAAATTTGTAACTCTTCATCATTATTATAGGTAGTATGGATCATATTTATAATCTCACTCAACGAAAATGTTAAAATGTTTATCGTTAAATAAAGTTTCACCGTATCTAGACCGATGAAACTCGATGAGAGGTTGGTCAACACAATTAATACCCAAATTACGTCAGAAATATATTCGTGTCACGTTCGTAGAACAACGTTTTACTACCAATACTTTTAAACTTAAAAAAATAAGCTGCGTCAGATGCGATCAGAATTCAATTAATTTCTTCCGGCGCTCAACAACCACTTCTTTTAATAGCCATTAAACAAATGTCTCACTCTTCATTATTCTTATAAGTGGCATGTACATGGATCATATTTATGATCTCATTCGACGATAACATTTTTGTTGCATCGCATCTACAACGTTGAAACTCGATGAGAGGTTGGTCAACACAATTAATACCCAAATTACGTCAGAAATATATTCGTGGCACGTTCGTAGAACGACGTTTTACTTTCAATACTTTTAAACTTAAAAAAAATACGCTGCCTCAGATGCGATCAGAATGCAATTAATTTCTTCCGGCGCTCAACAACCACTGCTTTTAATAGCCATTAAGTAAATGTCTCACTCTTCATTATTCTTATAAGTGGCATATACATGAATCATATTAATAATCTCATTCGACGATAACATTTTTGTTTCATCGCATCTAGAACATTGAAACTCGATGAGAGGTTGGTCAGCACAATTAATACCCAAATTACGTTAGAAATATATTCGCGTCACGTTCGTAGAACCGCGAGCGATAGGGGCGGGGACTTGAGGGGGTTTTGAACGAGATGGAATATATATACGGTAACAGGAGTGGACAAACCGCAGCGTCCCGTTAATTGTGAATTACGCGATAAATCAATCCCTGCTCTAATTATGAGCCGATCCTCGTGTTCCTCCCGGGTTGTCCCCAAGCCCGTCCTCACGCAGCGAAGCCAGCGGAGCTCGTGGTCAGCCCCTCGTTCTCGTGAAACGAGGCCCCCCCAGGATTTCGACGAAATTCGTAGATTAACGAGGGACCGTGCGACGTCCGCCCGACGACGATTATCAACTGAATTATCCGGCGAGATTAGCACTGTTAATTGTCGCGAAAGGTTAAACGGGGAGGAGGTAAAGTTTCGCGTAGACAAGACCCCCGCGGGAGTTCGCCCGACGAGAAACTTGCACGGCCCGAGCCAAAGTAAATTGTTGGGTGAACGATGAAAAACTTTTAAACAGCGATTTTTTTTTTCTCAGCTGTTGCAACGTCTCACCGTCTTTATTAACGGTCGAGAGAAAACCGCCCTGTCTTCTCTTGGATATAGAGAGGGGGGAGGTAAAATGAACCCCCGAGACAAAATATAAAAATGGATAAAAATTGGCCGTTTTTTCCGGCTTCCTCCCCTAAGCCGGTTTACGGGTATTCTGTAATCAATCTTCCTCCATGCCATCGAGGGAGAGTGCACTTCGAGGCATCGCTCATAAATTCATACAGATTTTTATTCATATTTTGTTCCTATCCGGACCTCTCGGTGCTCTGAAAATTGGCAAGCTCACTGCTCCTCGTTAGAGGAAAAAAAATCTAAAAATATCCTGGCTTCGAATCGGCCTTGAACCGGGACCAAGTTTCAGTGAACCGTTGTAAAAATCAGACGTCCGTCTCAAAAAAAACCACGAAGCATCCTTCGTTTGCTTTCAATTTTTTTTTGTATTCAGGAAGTCGCGGTCTTCCCAATCAGCAAATGAGCAACAGTTTGTAACTTAAACACATGTTCCCGCACGATTATCGTAGTGTTCACGCGAGTGACGATCTACATCGCGAATTTCATTCATTTTTTATAAATAAATATAAATAAATGTAAATAAAAAAATAGCTAATACGAATTAAGTTACAGGTTATCAAGACAGAAAGCCGACTGACAGTAGCAGAAAAAAACTGTGCGGATCCCAGTGACAAACCGGAAATCTAAACGACACTTTTATGATAAATTTCGGACCTTTTTTGGCACCACGATGCCCATTCGCAGCGTGTCCTGAACAGTTATGATTATAACTGCGCACGTTGGAACGCTCGTGGCCGAATTATATAATGAGTGTCTTCGTAATTCCGAACCGATGCTTCGTTTTCAAATATCATCGATTTAAAGACCCCTACTTCCGGTATATTCCAGTAACAGCGTCCCGGTGAAAAAATCTTTTTATCAACTACTTAGTTTATATCCACCGTTTCTCACGACGAGTGCATTAAACATGAATTCCTCCCGGCAAGTTCGTCACCGGAGGAAACAGCGGAATTGAATACGACAGCACTTTCCGTTGATGTATAAAAAGTAGAAAAAAAAAAGTTGCGTGGCGAGTATACCCAGTTGATTTGCATGAGAGAATGGTCTCGAACTTCAAACTGCATGGCGCAGGGGGGTGGAGGGGGTCGAACGCGAGTTGTCAGTGACGGCCGCGAGAGAGTGTGAGAGTAATAAAAATCCGCGCCTGAGAGTTCTCCAAAGGTCGTGTGTGTCTTTGCGACTCGGTAAAGAATTCGCCGGGAAATAGTGGGTAGGCAGTAATGGCCACAACGTCGGAGCGCATTCCTCCCCGTGGACTTCTGTGTGCTCTCTGTGTCACCCCCCCCCCCCCCCCCCCCCCCCCCCCCCCCCCCCTCCCCCCCCACACACCCACACCCACCACCCCACCCCCACCAGTTCTCTCTCCCCCGCTCTCTGTACGTAAACCGTGGCGACTCGCTACCGCGTTACGGTACCGTAAACCCTGCATGAGCGTTTATGCTCTTACGACGCCCATGGGCATATCGCAGGGATAAAAGCATTTTTCACGCAGGTGCGGTCACGACCAGTCCTCGGGTTTTCTTTGCCAGCGGGAAGTTGTAATGACGCACTGGTCGGTGACCGCGTCTCCTACCAGCAATTAACGAACGATATTAACGGCGCTCCTTGCGGCATTCAACACATTTTCTTAAGTCTCGTTGCAGAATGCCCGGCACTTACTTCTTTTCAATGCAATAAGGTGTTCGGGAATTTCAGAGAGTTATTCGAACTATGTACTTTCATCTAGCAGTCTTCTGTTATTAAAAAAATAAAGGAATGAAATATGACGGGGCATTGTTATCTTTTTAATAACGGAAGATCGCTGGACTATTTTTAGGTCTTGAAAATCTGCAATTTGGACCATCAAAAATCATTTTTTAATATCGTATTTTAAATTATCCTTTTTCGTACATTAATTCTACTGAAAGTCTCGTTGTACAATGCCCGGCATTTTTTTCTTTTTAACACAATAAGGTGTTCAAAATATGTACTTTCATCTAGCAGTCTTCGGTTATAAAAAAATGAAGAAATCAGATATCGTAAGACATTTTTATCTCTTATTTTTAAATGCCGGAAAATCGCTGGACGATTTTTAGGACTCGAAACCGAACACTTTGGTACGGCACCATCTTCAATTTGGATCACCAAAATAGATTTTTTGCCGAAATTATATCAGACTATATTGAATCATATTTTTGCGTCCATCAACGCTACCGAGAGTCTCGAAATACTTCCAATTCCAAGCCGAAAGCCAGCCGATAAAAATTCTTGGCGTTATCCGCGCTATCGATGTCGCTGTGTCAAATATTTGTAAAAGTGGTACGCGAGCGATTTCTAAACGAACAAACATCTGTGCTTAGTATTCAAGGCTCGGAGAGAAGGCGCGCGCTGGCGCGTCGAGTGCACCGGTGAGTCGAATCGAGAGATATACCTTCGTGAAAGTGGACCTTTCGCGGCTTCCGAGTTTGCCTGTTGCTGCTCGACGTGTTCTCGTGTATCGGCAGATCGTGAGGTCCGAGATTTTCCCTGGACAGGGAGCTCACGAGAATACCGCGCAAGGTCGCGAGTGTGCTGCTCGGTATTCCTCGATCCATCTCGCCGGTTCCCATTTCATCGTACGAACAGCAGCGGCGGACACCGTTAAAATTTTATGCTGATCGGGCAATATAATCCTCTCCGTATCTCCGCATGCTCGACGGCATATCGGCACGCGCACACTTCGTCATCGATTCCGCTCGCAACCGCGCGCGATAACGATAACGACTTTCACAGAGATAAAAGAAATTAAAAATTTAAAAAAATTACCAAAAAAATATTAACGCTTGGAGAGTAATTTTTTTGTAATATAACTCAATGAACTCTGCACTTCGGTCACACGCGCACTTAATCCAAAAAATTGCACGATATCTTGAGTGTATGAACTAGTCACTTCCGGGGTGAATCGAGGCGCGTTTGTGCGATCGTACGAGGATCGATTAATCGTCGGGGGAACGTGGGACAAACAACGGCGAGCAAAGTGGAGATACACGTCTCGAGCGTGCATGGAGAAGTATGTGACTGGTAACTCGTGTAGAGAGGCGAAGGCTGCTCAGGCTACTTCTCTCCGCTAGCGAGCAGCGAGAGTAGAAGCAGCGGTGGGCAAACCTCGACGATATCCGAGTCACGGGCTGCACCTTCGGCAACGTTACTTTCGCACTCCCGTTTGTCGCCGCTCATCGTTCGTACACACTCGTACTACACTCGTCGTGCCGGGCTGGATTTCAAGGAGCTCTGTCGTCCCCCCTCCTCCGTCAAGAGTGCCGAGGAACGAGCGACGAAATAAAGAAGACCAAGCGGGGGAGGGGGGAATTGCGGATACGAGAATCGACTGCGAATCTTGCACTGTTTTACTGCAGCGAGCATTTGCCGAGCTATTCTGTGCGACACTCTCGTCACCGATAGGAAAGCTGGGCTCTGTTTTTTTACCTTTGGAGTTTGGCATTTGTTTTCTTTTATTTTCCACCAATGAGTTCAGAGATTACTGTAATTGCCAAATAAAAGAAAAATGCTTTGTGTTAGAGTTGAATTAATTCACTGAATTGGTAATATGTAAATAATAATAAAATTTATAGTTTTTGCCGTAAGTCTGAACGACTCGATTTTTCATGAGAGTTTGTAGTTCGATGTTCACGATAAATTGTATTTACTTTTTTAGCAGTGGTGTTTTAATTTTTTCCAGAAAATAAGTTGATATATTATTGTAATTGTAAAAAAAAAAAAAGCTTCGACTAAAAGTTGAGTTTCCTCATCGAATTGATGCTTTGTAAATAATTATAATTTTTCAGTAACTCTGAACGACTCGACTTTGCACGACAGTAGTTTGCTGTTAACGACGAAATTTATAATATTTTTTTTCCGTGACTAAACGGCGTCGATATTAGTCGATCCGTGAATTGACGCTACCCAGTTTTCCATCGAGAAGTTTGGAGTGTCGCCTTTATCGAGGCGAGAGGAAGGTCGAAAGAATTCGTCCGTGTTCGATGACTGGAACGTGCAGTCTCGCAACGCCATCGAGCCGAAGCTCCACGGGCCGGCGACCTTTTCCGAGCAAAAGTTCCGAGAGAAATCGTCGTAGTTTCGTTCTCGTCGTTAAAAAACTTCCGCTGATGGACTTCCTAAATCTTGGAAGGCAGCGTGGAACCCGACGGTTTCGATTCATCCGTAAATTCGCGCGAGAATCGCAACCGCAGCCCGCCACACAAACACACAGCACCAAAGATTTGTCGAAAAGAGAACAGAGGGAAAATAAAAAGTTTTTTGGAGTAACACGTTTGAGATTTCGTGGAGATCCCGTCGAGTTGAGAATGTAAGCCAAGTGGGCACGAGTAGAGTCAGCAGCCGTTGGCCACTCGACGAGAGATATATCCCGTGCAGTCTCGGGAAAGAAGAAGAAGAATAAGGGGAGATGGAACAAAGTCGAGTGCGCTCGTGCGGAGAGGATGTCTGTGTACATTTACGACTCTCCTTCGACTTCCGGCTCTGTCGTCCTCGACAGAGTCGCGTGCCCGCATCCTTCCGAGAATACACTCACGTACGGATAATCGTCATTCTCTTCGAAATAACTCGGCGACAGGACGTCGAAAACGAGCCGCTGCATCTACTCGAGAGACAGCCTTTCTAAACGCACCGATTTATAGGAAGAAAAAAAAAGAACAATCGCGATTTCACAGACGATAAAGCTAAGAATATTTTTCCACAACAATATATATAAGTACGAGGTACGAAAGAGCTCGAAAAAATATCTTCCCGAAGAAATTAGAGGGAGCAGCCCCGATCTCTGCGGGCATTGTGGAGGTTGCATTATAGATATTACAATACAAGAGGCCATTGTTCCTAAGTGCAGAGAACCGGCGAGGGAAAGGTGCGCTCAGACACGCGAGCTCGTACGATGTTTGAACTTCGTCGGTCGAAAGAAATAAACTTTCGTTTGGAAAATAAATTTGTCTCGTGACAATCATTTTTTTTTTGTTCTTTGAACTTTCTTCTTCTTTTTCTTTTGCCGAAACCTGTGAAGACGAGAGCAGGTTTCGATCGAGAGATGTCGATGTTGTTTCTCGACTCGCCCCTCCCGGTGACGATCCTCGCCGATTGCGCAACAGTCGGGACTCGGCTGTTCGACGCTGACATCATTCCGAGAGCTCGGATAGAGAACGATCACGACTATCCGCGGGACGTCTCTTATTTGCGTTTGATATTAGTATTGCGCGCTCGGGAACTCTCGCGGCCAATATAATGGCTCCCGAGAGCCGAGGCCGGTCGACCTTGCAATGCCATCGTCGAGGTGCTCGCGCCTCTCCGTCACTCTCGCTCGCGGTTCGTCTGCGAATGAGGAATTCATGACAACAAATTAATAACAACGAAATAAAAATTGATCGTATAATGTTGCGATTTTTTTCTTACAATCATGGGAACAGGGTAAATAAATCTATAAAGGAGCTTGCCTATGAAAAAAGTAAACGGGCAACGTACTAAAAATGCGAGAAATTGAAAAATCTTTTTAAATATATAAACTAATTTATATTATATCTGTATAAACAACGAAAAAAAGAGAAACCATCATAGGACATTGCGGTATTTTTCTTACAGTCATAAGAACAAGGTAAAAAAATATACATAAAGGAGCTTGCCTATGAAAAAAGAAAATGGGAAACGCTCGTTGGTACGAAAAAAAATTCGTCGATGTAGAATGTAGTCCAGCGCGTAAAACAAAAATTTGAGAAATTTATGTATTTATACTATTTACTAATTTAACTAATTTATACTATTTTTATGTAAACAACGAAAAAAGAGAAGCCATCGTACGACATTGCGGTATTTTTCCTGCAGCCATGAGAACAGGGTAAAAAATCTATAAACGAGCTTGCCTATGAAAAAAGAAAGTGGGCAACGCTCGCTGGTAAGATAGGAAAAAAAAATTCGAGGAACTAAAATGGAGTCTAGGGCGTAGAACAAAACTTTGAGAAATCTATTCACTTCGTGGGGGGGAGGGGAGATGGTCTAAGTGCGACGACGTCGTTCGCTTCGGAAAACTTTTGAGCTAGCTCTCCTGCGCCTCGTGAGTATCAGGAAGACCGAGGGGACCGAGGGGGCAGAGAGACTGGCAACTTTCATCGGTAAATTATAATCCGCCCCCTTTTTCCCGCGCTACGAAAGATCCCAAGGACTACCGTCGAACGTATATATAGGAAGAGCGATTTAAATTTGAAATCTCAGTCTTGTGTACCTAACGATCGAGAAAGTAGATGAGAAAGAGGCTGGCGTAGGCCAGACGTATCAGTTCCTCGAGGAGTCGTTTCCGCACGCGATCCCATGCTCTGCCATTGGACTTACGACGTTTCGAAGACCACTTACAAATTTCCTTAATCCATCACTAGTCATCGCAAGAACAACCCTCGTTCACCGGAAGTGCAGTTTCGTTAAAGTTCCTAACTGTTCGAGCAATAAAGGATAAATAAATTCCTCGGGGCAATAGAGGACTGCAGAATTCGCCGGGAACCTTCGTGCAGTTGGAGTGGCAAGAAAAGCCGGAGAAAAAAATATTGGGAAAAAATGTCCAACACCCATTTCATGGTTACAGCCGAAAGAAGGCAAGGTGGTCTATTCTTGGCAAAACAGAATCCAGGTTAAACCACGGAAAAGGTACATTTTTTTTTTTCACTCTTTAAGAAGACCAGGGAGGTAGCCTGACCGAAGATGCAGTCACTTTGGTAGAGCGGTAGAGCGGGGAAAAATGGGACACCGGGGCAAAACAGGGTTTTTGGGGATAACGTCATTTTCAAATAATTGTTGGATGCCCGAATTCGCCCTATCGGATACATCAGGCTTTATTGCCCAGTTTTGCACACCTTGTCCGATCCAAAAATGATCGGAAAATTTAGTTTTGCCCAAAAACCCCGTTTTGCCCCGTTGCCCCATTTTGCCCCGCTCTCCCCTATAACTAGGCTACAATGACAATGTAAACAGTTTTCCTTATGGTGAGCATGTATGTGGATATTATTGAGTAGGCAAATAGATACAAAATTCTGATATTGCTTATATCAATCTTGTTATTGACGTTTGTACTAAACAAGCATTTTTAATTGTAACCACGATTTCGGTAAAACCACCGAAAATAGCTTTAGTTACTGTAGGACAAAAGTTGTTCCCAATATCATCGCTGATCGATCAAACCTAAACAAATTTATTCAACTAAATTCACACAATCGCGAGCTAGAATTTAAAAATATGAACATTTTTGTATTTTAGTTCACCATTGTGTGATTTTATTTGAATAATTTATTTTTAGGTTCAGTCGATAAAGCATGATATTGGGAACACCTTGTGTCTTACAGTTACTAAAGCTATTTTTGGACCTTTGGCGAGAATCGTGATAGGTGAAAGTGCTGGTTCAGGCCAAACGACGATAACAAGATCGTTATAAATAATATCAGCACTTTTCGATGCATTTTCCTACTTAATAACGTTGACATACATGATCACCATACGGAAAACTGTTTACATTTTGTTGTAATCTTGTTATACACAATCTAAAGTGACTTAATTTTCGGTCGGCTTAATCGATGAAAAATTAATTATTTCACGAAATTCGGCCGAAAAATTCGATTTTAAACATCGGTCATTTTTATCGGCAAATAAAAGATTCTGACCATCGAGCTATTTCGGGGATTCCCCGGTTATCGTAAAATTTAATATCCTCTTAATTCCACGACGCACGGTAATGCCATCGGATCTGCGGGAGGAGGTTTCGCCGAGGAATGCCAATCAGTGCGTAACACACGCGCGGCGTCATGTGACTTTGTTGGTCCCGAGCGTTATTTAAGGCCAGTGGGAACGCTCGTTGCGCGGCTCGGCGCCCGGTCAGTTACGTAACGAGAGAACGAACGCAGAGAGTCACGCCGTGTGCGGTGCGACGACAACGTCATCGGCAGCATGGCAGCGGCAGGTTGCAGACGTAACGCAGTGCTCACGTATACACCCAACATTCCTCAGCTCAGTTTTTTCTCGGCGCGGTCATTCTGTTG
Source organism: Ichneumoninae sp. A BG-2022a (assembly GCA_030522665.1). Classification (NCBI taxonomy): domain Eukaryota; kingdom Metazoa; phylum Arthropoda; class Insecta; order Hymenoptera; family Ichneumonidae; species Ichneumoninae sp. A BG-2022a. Next base: position 24,984 of record JAPYZC010000961.1, read on the forward strand.
TTTTCTTTTTTCCGAATTTACTTTGTCGGCTTGTCCGCAACGATTTTCGACTCTGTCCAATTTCCTTCGTCACAAACTTTACGAGTTACGAGAAAATAATAAGAATGTAAATATATTAAAACAAAACAAAAAAAAAAAGAATTGTTGTCAAGTACGAGTGCATGGGAAAGGAAAGGAACACAAGGAGTTGATACCCAAGCGGCGCAAGAATCGATACTAGGCGAGGATATCGAGTAGCTCTCAGAGTCGTTCGAACAGCCTCGGGATTGCTGCTGCGGCTGGCGTTCCTCGCGGTTCTCACGGCTCGGACCTTGACGAGATGAGATTTTTGTAACTGGTCCGAGAGTGATAGTGTTTTATTCAAGAGCCCGCACTCGTTCGATTTTATTTTCCATATATACGTCGTGCGTATTGGGAACTCGAGAAGTGCAACGGCGGCGGAGAAGCGTCGGGTCGAAACGGAAATAAAAAAAATCTCGCTCGATGATACGATGAATTATTTATCGATGAATGTCGTTAGGATAAATACAGTGTACCGCAATGATGACAGCATCAAAGGCACAATGTAACGTCGTCTATTCGTCAAATCGCGTAGTCGGACTAAAACGAATATGGCGAGGTCGATGCTGTGCTGTGACCCTCCGAGAGAATTTATCCGTGCGAGCGTTACGCAAAGAGGCCCCCGGATTTTTTCTTATTTAAAAGCGTGGGCAGATTCATGAAGGACGACATCTTCGAGAAATGCCGAGAGTTGTTTTATTTTCTTAACTGATAAATAGATGAAACGATCTTTGGGTCTAGGCGGGTCCTAAAAAATGTCAATCGCACTGGAAACAGGTTTTCTTTTACAAGTGAAATGAGTCTTACATTTTTAAAGTCGTTTATACAAACTTTTAGGCATTTATTGATTATAGTGGATCGTTGTTTAGAATACAGCAGATGTCCTCAACCTAGAAAAATATTAATTGCAATAGATTTGCAAAGATCCATCAAGCGGCGAAATATATCAAGATCGAGCTAAATTGCTGATTATTATTTTTAAAAACTGAACTATTATGAACCTTTCCGAAAATTAGAACAGACAAGTTAATATCTTTGCAAATCCATTGCAATTAATGTTTTTCTAGGTTAAGGACATCTGCTATAATGCAAATAATCATCCACTGCAATTAACAGATTCGTAAAAGTATAAACTTAAATACGTAGGGTAGAGCGGGGCAAAATGGGGCAACGGGACAAAACGGGCTTTTTGGGCAAAACTAAATTTTCCAATCATTTTTGGATCGGACAAGGTGACAAAACTGGGCAGAACAGCCTGATGTATCCGATAGGGCGAATACGGCATCCAAAAATTATTGGAAAATGACGTTTTGCCCAAAACCCCGTTTTGCCCCGTTACCCCATTTTGCCCCGCTCTACCCTATAATTATAATCAAATATATATTTTTAAAAAAGTGTATAAACTACTTTAAAAATATAGCACTCATTTGCCTAGTGTGAAGTGCTGCAGCCTCCTTAAACGTTGATCAAGAGCCCAGAAGTAAAAAAAATTAAATAAATCGCGCATCTTCGTCGTTAATGGGACACCGCTGTGTATACGGCGTTCCGCAGCGGTTATAGATCGTCCAGGACCTCCGGCCGGGGAAGCGGATACCGTCGACTAAAGTTGGCAAAAGCTTCGAGGAATTAAGTCGCGGGCTTTGGCTGGTCTCGCAAATCACAGAAATTATAAGGGGCGTGGAAGCGTACGAGATTCTCGAGAGTCCGGTCTGTGTGTGTGTTGGTGCGGGTTTTTCTGTGTGACCGAGTAGTGGCTTGTGGGCCACTCCTCGAGTCCCGCTCGATGCCTATGCCCGCTGGGTCGAGAGTGGAACTCTCGCACGCGCGAATTTACTGCCTTCATGCTCGCGAACTCTCCGCCGTCCTATAGACCTCTCTCCCCCTCCTTATCGTCGTCGTCGTCGCCGGCATCGCACACGACTACCGTATTAATTTAAAAGTACACGCTGCACTGCCCGCTCATGGCTTTCGCCTGCGAAAAGTTCAAGCTCTTTCGCGGCGCGAGGTGGTGGGGGCGAAACGGAATTCAGAACCGGAAACAAACACCGCTGACGCGCCAGCTTGTTTTATGTTATCTTGGCTACTTAGCCGTTCTTCGAGAATCCGCTTTAAATTCAACGCTGCCCGAACATTAAGAAAATACGATCTGCTTTTGTTCTAAAACGATGTTTGACCACTGTGTGCAAATGTAGTAGTTGTAATTACGAACCGTAAGTTGTTGGACGAATATCTCATTGTTGATGATAAAAAAAATCCAATGTATGGCAAAATAGACCAAAAAATGGGGATGAAAAATGTGACATTGTGTAGCGGGTCAAAAAAATGGGAAAACTTTTTCATTGGAAAAAAATGTCTACAATGCATAGTTCTCGAATACCAGAAGTTTGAAATTTCAGCCAACGAGCGACGCCCCGACGGATGTCGCCACGCTCGCCCGAGCCGTTTCATTGGCTGAAATATTTTCGTACGTCTGTGACTCGAAAAATATGGCAACGAGCAATATTTCTACAAAGTGAAAGTTCCCAAAGTTTTTAATCGCCACGATACGATTCCGCGGTTTCTGGCGTCATAACGTCATTAACACCCCCCCAAAGGCAAAATGAAAGCAGCAAAGTATCGAATTCCGATTCGCTATAATTGATTCTCTCTGGTTAAACGAGAGATTCGTGATATTCATAAACCCCGAAAGTGCAACGGTTTCGCGGGCTCGTTAGCGATTATAAAACGTTAAAAACCCCCGGCTCGGCGTCTTAATTGGAAAACGGCGTTTTCGGGTCAGTGAATGTTGCGAGAATGGCGGTTCTCGCTTGGCGTCGTGGAACCGTATAAAACATGTATGCATCGTCGCGATTCGCCTTGTATCTCATCAGCACCGGAGGGGCGAAGCGTATTTTTTTTCTTCGGTGTAAAATCGATCACGCGAACATCCAAAACGGACGAAACACAACGTGAACATTTTTTCGGCGTTCGGAGAAGTTTCGGTATCAATGCGGATATTATTCGTCTAGTTTTGACATCGTCGGTGAGCGGCCTGCGGCAGAGAGCTGCCCGCCCGATGGAGTGGCGTGACGAGCGCGCTCGCGCTGCATACAAGCGCTGCAGGTGCAGTGGGTTAGAGCCGGAGAGCTCTGCACCTCGGGAAATTTCGTCCGCAAAACGCGGACCGGTGCTCGTCTCGTTGGAACCGTGGAGGAACGAGAGGGGCCACCCAGTGGCAAATGTGGGTCACCCTCCTGTGCGTGCGGCTTGCATCACGATATAGAGTGAGGGAGGACCGAGGTGGGGATTTATAAACTCCGTGGCGAATCGCGCGAATCCCGTCCCGCGAGCATGGCCAAGTTTCTTTGCCTCGATTCTTGACTGGATTTTTTATGTGCCGTTTTTTTTCTTCTTCTTCTTTTTTCTTCCACCTCGTGCCTTGCCCGTTTATGCACGAGACCGACAGTCACGACATCGCGGAACGAGAGAGCTGGAAGCATAAGCGGCTGTGTATAGTATCGTAATTCTACAGTACGAGTGAAATTATAGACGCAGAATAGCAGGGGTATGGAAACGACAAGTGCGTCGAGGGGCGGTTATGTTTCCGCGGGAGAGTGGCCACGCAGCCGAAGGATAGGGACGATGTTTGCTCCCGAGCACAAAAAAATACCCCCCTTCGCACAATGTCGACGCTAATTGCTGTTAATTAGCTCGTTAATTTCAAGCAAGCGTTATACCGTGTGTACCGCATGCCCGCTGTGGATTGTACAAAAAATATATATATAAATATGTAGACACATATATTTGAGCGTAAGTGACGTGATTGCGCAACTGCTATGCGGCACTGGACCTGCTGTGGCTATAACGAGTTTCCGACTCTTACGATGCTGTATAATGTAAACTATTATTTATAATTCTTTTTTTAGTTAATTTTGAATTGATTGGGTGAATCGGTGCATATTCGAAGGTTGAACATTTCTTAGAATTATATCGAGCGAATAAGCCTTGCAACTTTTGATCTTTATCTGCGGACGATTAGACGTGAGTTGAGTCAAAATTTATTTTTTTAACTCACAATTCGAAGACTGAAGACGAGTGAATTTAAAAGGAAAACATATTTTATTTTATTTTTTATAATCTTTGAGTTAAATTTGGGAGTGTAGAAAAAAAATCGACTTCCGGTAATTATGTTTAAAGCGGCGTTCCGTGAGGAAGTTTTGGTTTCGTTTTGATTGCTGGCCGGTAAATCCGCAATAGAGCCGAGAGTCGTGATAAGAGCGTAAAGTATTACCGGATGTTGTCACGACTGGTCGTCGTGTACGAACATGGGTTTTCATCGTTTTTCTTGACGACCGGTAAGTGCTCTCTCGCTGCAGATCCCTACATTGGATAACTCGCGCCGGCTGCGGTCGCGAATAGCAAAAGCCTGCCTTATCGACGAGCGAGTGCGGCAAACTAGGCTTTTTCCGGACAGGAAATTTCAGACCGATTGTGAGTACATCCGCCGGCCAGAAAACTGTCCACCGAACCTTTCCGGAGCGACATCCTTCAGGCATCCTTGTACATTCAAGAAAGATTTGTTGTACGCAAATGTCCACATTTTTTTTCTCTTTTATAATTTTTAACGCACCTACAAAAAAAAAATAGTAATTACAAAGTCAACAATTTTTCGTCTCGTTCGTTTTATCATTTTTTTTCACTAAAGCATACAAAAAAAAATGTAATTAAAAAGTCAACAAGAAAAAAATTGTGGACGATCCTCTACACCAAATGCTCGTCAACTGTACAAATATTATTTCTACCGTGTATATATTCATCCAAGTAATATTTGAATGCACTTAAAACAATACAAAAACCGATCGTTTAGAATAAAAAAAATAACCCACTATTTGTTTTGTCCGAACCTTTCCCACCGGCGAAACGACTCGAGTCTGCAACTCGTCAACTCTTTGTCCCAAATTCGTGAATAACCATTGGAAGATGAGTGAGCAAGAGGCCGAAGCTCGGTTATTGCGAAAGCGAAAGATGCTCGGAGGGTTGTTCATTGGCCTGCGAGTCACTCTTCTCGGAGTTGGGTCGTGGGCGTTGGCGTCTCGCCCCCGCGCGTGCATGACCAGATATACCGAGTTGTACACACTCGCTCAGTGGTGCTTTTGTGCACGCTGGCAAGAGTATCGTGTACAGGTAACGCGTTCTCGGTCGTCCCGTGTCTCCGGAGGACGCGCGTCGAGGCGCTCCCTCTCGGAAATAATCCACCTTGCTCGTGAAACGAGTCTGATGGCTCGGGGAGAGCGAGAGAGCGAGAAGGGAAGTCCCTCGCGAGCTACGGACCGAGCAGTCGACGCCGTCCACGTGTAGGCGATGCTCGCAGTCTGGCAGTCTGAAGCGAGCGCAGACGATGTCTGGCGCGGCGCGCGAGTGCAGAAAAAAAGATGAGGAAGAGGCGGAGGAGGATGAAGAGAGAGAATAAAGGAGGAGACACTTCTGCGGTGGAATTAAGCGGAGGAACACAACATCAGCATCAACGGGGAGTCGACCATAGAGCTCACCGAGTAGACACAAAGGAGGCCGGGGGTTCATTAGTCGAAGACGAAGATGAAGAAGAAACGCTCGTACGTGCCCCGGCCCGGGGACTCGAATGAACACTGTGTGCTCTATCGCCTCCTCCGGCTCACACTGACAAAGTAATCTGCCAACAGCTGCAGATTACAAACATCATTGCGACTCGTTTATCAGCGGTCACGGATATAACACTTTACGGTGGCGCGGACAATGACTAGGATTGTATCCGACAGTGGCTCGTTGTGATCCTCGAGTGGCGATACTTTTGATGCCTAAAAAAATAAAGATTTCATTATTTTTAGTACTTTTTTCTTCTGGATGGGATTCTGTTTTGGTCGATGAATCGAAGCCATTTAAAGTTTAGACTCGATATTCGATAGGTATTTTTCTTTTCCGAGCTGAGTGGAGTTCGGGAAATGTCTCTGGTGGAATAGAACGAATCGGGCTGGCTTCCCGCGAAGCAATTTCGTCAGATAAATTCCTGCGAAATCACTGCGACGTCGAGTTCACAATGGGGAAACGAGGACGAGGGGAAACAATAAAGATTTCATTACTTTAGATGTTTTTTTTTTTTTTGTAAGGACGTTTCGTAGTCGGTCAAACATTGGTTCGGCCCATTATTGGAGCAATTAGAAATTTGGACTTGATATTCGATAGATATTTTTCTTTTCCGAACTGAGTGGAGATCGGGAAATGTCTCTGGTAGAATAGAACGAATCAGGCTGACTTTGTGCAAAGCAATTTCGTCAGATAAATTCCTGCGAAATCACTGCGACGTCGAGTTCACAATGGGGAAACAGGGACGAGGGGAAACAATAAAGATTTCATTACTTTAGATGTTTTTTTCGTAAGGACGAATGGTTGTCGGTCAAACATTGTTCTGGTCGATAATCAGAGCAATAAAAAATTTGGATTCATATTCGATAGTTATTTTTATTTTATGAGCCAACTGGTGTTTAAAAAAGAATAAATAAAGATTTCATTATTTGACTTTTTCTTTGTTTTTGAAAGGTTGATTAGTGGTCGGTGAAATATTGTTTTGGCAGATGATGAATTTAAAGTCTCGACTCAATATTTAATAGATAATTTTCGTTTCAGAGCTGAGTGGTGTTCGGGAAACGTCATTGGTAGAATACAACGACTCGGGCCGGTTTACCGCGATGCAATTTCCTCAGATAAATTCCAACGACGTGGAGTTCACAGTGGAGAAACGGAGACGAGGGGAAAAAATAAAGATGCCTAAAAAAAATATAAAAAATAACGAATCGGGCCGGTTTACCGCGACGCAATTTCCTCAGATAAATTCCAACGACGTGGAGTTCACAGTGGAGAAATGGAGACGAGGGGAAAAAATAAAGATTTCATTATTTTAGATTTTTTTTTAAGGGCGATTAGAGGTTGGTCGAATATTGTTTTAGCGGGTGATCCGAGCAATTTCAAGTTACGATTCGATGTTCTATAAATATTTTTCATTTCCGAGTCGAGTGGTGTTCGGGAAGCGTCTCTGGCAGAATAGAACGAGTCGGTCTGGCTTTGCGCGACGCAATTTCGTCAGATAAATTCCTTCGAAATCACTGCAACGGCGCGTTCACAATAGGGAACCGTGGTCTAGAGAGGGGGCAAAAAATAAAGCCGAGATCGATAAAGGACGAATGTGAGGTCGAAGCGTTCCCTCGGGAATCGAGGTCGCCGGAAGTTAATTTTGCGCCGAGACGAGACCGAAGGGAGTGTCGTCGCCTTCCGCACATAGGGATGGAGCATCCGCGTCTGCTCGAAGACCCACCGCTTCTTGGGAAACTATTTTCCCGAGTAAAAATAGAGCAAGCGACATACACGACTATTTTCATTGTCGCTCGGAGATATAATTGTAACTCGTGTTTTTTCTTTTCAAAATTCGTCATACGACACGTTTCGAACGTCAATGCGAGCTTCCCGAGCGGCTCGGAGTGACCTACTTCCGTGTCCATTAGCGGTTCAAAAATTTCTATTCCGAGACTCGATCAATGGGTGATTGATAATGTACAACGCAAATAGCGTACAGGACGAACAGTTCAAAGATAGAACATGAGAAAGAGATGAAAGCGAGAGGAGGGGGGAGAGAGAGTTCTGTCAGTCAGGCCATCGTCGGGACGTCAACCCTGGGTTCTATCGATCCGCAGGGTGGCGGCCGGGTGCTTTGGCTGCCGTTACACGCGCACTCTGCCAATTACCCTTTACGACATAATAATTTTGGTGACGTGAGCTACTCGTGTTCACCCCACGAAAAAAACAAAAAAAAATTTGCTGACGTGTTTCCACTCGAGGCTTGACCCAGGGGGAAAAAGGACACACCTCCTTGCCATATATATATATATGTAACTATCAGTGTCGAAAAGAATAGCAGGTGCAATCCTGACGGCTAAATTTCTGCTCTATTCATTAAAAAAATATATATTATATACCAGCGGTTATGTTGGTTCGCGCGCTAGGAATAGGGGAAAGCGGGGCAAAACGGGGACGCTAAGCAATAAAACCTGGTACAATGATACCAAAAGCATAGATCCATTGTTTTTCACACCATAATTGTATTGGCACCGGTTTTGAAATGTTAAAAAAAAACCATCTGGGGCAAAACGGGGTACATGTCCCTGTTTTGCCCCATGTCCCCGTTTTGCCCCGGCTTCCCCTACCTTCGTGAATGTCTGTGAATATCTGTAAGTACCCGTGTGAGTATCTGTGAGTACACTGCGAGAAGGATCTAGTAAAAACTATCGATCGTCTAAGACAAATTACCATAGCACATAGTAGTACGGCACTAGGGCTCCACCTATGGCGGAAAGCCGCAGATTGTCCCAAAAATTTTACTGTAATGTCTACGAAAAATTCTTATAAGTCCGGTTCTTTCTACCATAGGTGGCGCTCTAGTTCCTTACTACTATGTGTTATGGCAATATCTCTCAGGCGATACAATCATATTTACTAGATCCTTCTCTCAGTGTACCAGTGTGAATATTTGTGAGTATCTGTGTAAGTGTCCAATCAACATGAATTTTATTATTATGTATTAAATTATATACATGTTTGATTGAAAATGTATACATCAAAGATAAAAAAAAACTTGGTGGTATCAATATCACTTGTAGTAAATAGGCTGAGAAGCCGGAGGCGACGCACGTGCGCAACTGCAAGGGCTCGATCGATCGTCCTAATGTGTTCCGTGGACACCCTCCGAGTACATGCCCAGTCTTCTTTTCCGATAAATATTTTTTTTGTAAATACGATCTTTCTTTTTTCCTTCAATGTCAGCCAGACGGAGTTGAGCGTAGCACGAGGAAGAATAATAATCATTCCCGAGAGAGCGAAGCTGAGTGACTTATTTCTTGTAATCGAATTAGTCACCGCATGGAAACGAGAGTGAATCGTTCGTGCGACGATCGTCTCTTCAGTGTCACAAGCCCGCGTGCGGCGGTGTTTCTCTTCCGCCTGGCCGGATGAACGAAGCAACGTTTCCGTGCTCTCGGCAACCGCAAAAGTGCATAAGCGCCGGGCTATGCGAGAAGATAGGCCTGGTTACTTATTGCCAACCGAGCGGCGGCCCGAGGATGACGATATGGCTTTGCCAGCTTCGATCGTGTCGAAGGTGTCCACGCGAGGAATCGAACACAGGTGCAAAAATAATTGCTAGTTAATTATAACTGGCCTAATTTAATCTTCAATGATTTTGTCAAATTATCGTTATCGAGCAGCATCGCACAGGCGATGCTGCTCGTAGCGATAGAAAAAAGTATACGTACATCGCAGTTCCAACAGAAATATGATTGGATTTGATTGCAAGAATGACATAATGGCGAGAATAATGTTGACTCATCGCCATTGACAAGGTTTTTGTGGGCCGTAAAAAAATTGGAAGAGTTAAAGAGAGCAAAAAAGGAAGAGCTGAGAAGACGATTTGCCACTGGGAACGATCCATAGATACGGATCTTGTAATCTATTTTTAAAAGTTGTTATGGTTTAGTTTTTTTTTTTTTAGCATTTGCAGAAAGTAGATATTTTCAGTCGAACAGTGGCCTACGAATTCCGGTATCTCCAGGCATACGAGAATATTGGATAAAGGTGTAAAATGATTGCAAATTCATATCCCAGCATATTTCTCTAGTGGTGACTAACGACTGGTATTGCGAAATGTCTGACGTTTCGCAACATTAAGCAAGCCTCGGCTGTAACTGCAAATTGACCCTTCTAGAACGTTAAAAAAAACGCATGATTGTTATATAAATAGAGCTGGCATTTTTTTTCTTTCCCACCGTGCATGAATGTCGATAATAACAATCTTTTCAAACCAAATGCTAGATATGAAAAAAAATATAAAAAAGAGGCAATCTTTTGCAAAAATTCCAATGGAAAAGAGATTGCCAGATTACCTAATTTCTTTTAAAACATTCCAAGCTGCTCGGAAATAAGAAAATGTATGCACAAAGAAAAAAATACATAGTCAGTGCCCATAGCACATTCTACTATGAAATATAATCCCCAAACGGAACATCTATTTGTCTAGTTAGGAAAATACCCACCAATGCTAATAGCAAATATAATTACAGTTCAACGAATTTAATATCTTTCAACAGAAACTATATGTATAGACATTCCCTCAGCGAATTCCTCCGTATAGTAAAAATAACCGTATTTATTTTCTGAACGCGGTCTGGCGATTCTCGTTATTTCATCGGAATTTCGCACGCAAATTTTTCGGCTCGTCTCATCGCGGAGTTAAACGTCGTGTGACGATATCCCCAAAAATCCCCGGAGCACAGTGGTCTCTTACACTCGAGAGCGCCGATTCTTGGCTCTCGGGTGTTAAAGAGCCAGGAGAGAGGCGGGGCTGGGTGCAAAAAGTATCGCGTGTCGTCGCACTTGAGTTAACCAGCATAACCCAGCATGGAAACTCAATCCCCGGCTCGGGAGCGATGAGGAGGCCTCTCTCATCCGTACGAGGTGCGATTTCCACCTGACACATATTTTCGTCGAGGCTCCGATGGAGATTCTCGCGGGGATATTGCGAAGGAATATTTTTAAATAACGAAATAACCGGGGGAAACGCGCAGTATTCCGGATGGAATACTGCGAGGCTCATTGCCGGACAATGCGAGTGAGTCATGCACCCCACGGGAGCTCGCGAGAATTTCATTTTCGCTCTATGTAAAGAGAGAGAAAAACGTAAGAGAAAAAGACAAGCTAGAGAATAGTAATCGATATTGCGTCGAAGCTGCGAGCCGTTCGGGGAAACGCCATAAAGTTCCGGTCAGCGACTCGACGCAACAACAATAATGTGCTTCTCTATTGCTGGTGGTGAAAATTATTGCGAACGACCTCGCAGGCCGCTCCAGTTCGGTCAAGATATTATACGAGGCGAACGCATTTTTTATTTTAATTCGACGGTAAAGTCGAGTAGGAATGAAGTAAGAGCCAGACAAATCGTTGAGCGGCGCGTTTTACAAAGATCTAAAGTTATTTCGTTTAGTTTAGTTTTCGTAAAGTTCCGGTCAGCGACTCGACGCAACGATAACGTGCTTCTCTCTTGCTCGTGGTGAAAATTGCTGCGAACGTCCTCGCGGGCCGTTCCAGTTCGGTCAAGATATTATACGAGGAGAATGCATTTTTTTAAATAATACGATGGAAAAATTGAGTAGGAATGAAGTAAGACGCAAATAAATCGAGGAGTGCCGCGTTACAAAACGATCTAAATTAATTTCTTTTTTTTCCTTTCGTTTTTTTTTTTTTTTTTACACGAAGCCTGTAGAGTTGGATTTTAATGGTTTAGAGAATTGATCGCCGAGAGCATATAGCGGGGCGCCGAGATTCGATCGTCCGAACAGAGCGAACGCATCGATTCTAGGCGCGGTCATGCATCACGGTGGAATTAAATCCGATTAAAGTTGCAGCTGAGCGATAGGGAATTGGGAAGCTCGAGCGCGCGTTACACACACGACGCGTAAGTTATTTTCTCTAGCGAGTAAATTGTTAACTTCCTCTACGATGATGCCCGCTGGCTTCGCTATTCAGGGTCAGCTAGCAACACACACGGAACTTTAGATCCGCTGCGCTAACATATAATATTATACCCCGGTTCGCAAAATTATATTGCTCGGGTGTTTCTGCATCGATCCAATTTTCATGAAATAAAAGATGAAAAAAATAAATAAAAAAAAGTTGAAAAACGACAACTTATTGACTACTTATCCACCGGCCTCGAAGCTCATCTGGATCGAAGATTCGTTCAGGCGAGGTGCTCGAAGAAAGGTACTCACCTGCAACAAAAAAAGAAAAACAAGTGTTTTAGTATTAAAAAAATAAAAAAATGTTGAAGGAAAAGAAACACGAGGCTATCTGTTATCGGCAAAATTTGCCGGCGTCTCGTGAACGCTGGGGACACAATATTAATTGGACTATAAACGATTAGATTATGCACGCTCAGGTTGACTCGGTAGTCGGGATGGGTATAGAGGGAACGCTCGATCGAGTGGAATAAGCCGTATAAAGCACGCAGGATGTATACGTACAATGTCACAGAGACCCATTAAATCCTCCTCTCGATAATCGAAAATCCTATTTTGACACCGGAGAGTAGGCGCAAAAAGCAATCGATTTATCGATATTGCGGAAGCTGATTAGAATGTCTCCGCACATTACGGTGATGAAGGTCAACCGTGGACCCCATGATTATTCCGTAACGAAAATAAAGCGTTTTTTATGTAATTTTGTGAATGGAAACTTTCTAATCCAAACCTGACAAACTTTCACTGGCTCTGCAATAAAGTAGATTAATGCAGTCTATAAGACTGCATTAATCTACTGGAATCCAAAAACATCTCAATATGATAAAAAATTTTAAATAAACGACCTTACGTCGCAAAAAATTTCTGCTTTAGTATACAAACAACTTTTAAAATACACCCAGAAAAATAATTTATTTGACGGCCACCGTTTATTTGGTTTAAGGAAAATATTTATTTGATTTAAATAAATATTTTGCTTAAACCAAATAAACGGTGCCGTCAAATAAACTATTTTTCTGTGTGTACCCGACCGACTCTACTGCATGGACTTCTTTAACGCAAACCTGAAAAGCCTCGCTCATCGCTTTGCACTATAAGATTGCAATAATCCACCGGAATCCAAAAACATTTTCCAAAAATATGATCAAAAATGTACAATAACCCATTCCGCAACTTCTTCACTTTCGCGCATACGCTATCGGCTGTTCATTTCGCTGCGATGCGAACAAACTGCAGAATTTTCGAGAGTTTCAGCGATGGCTCAAACAGTGCAGAGTTCTCGGTTTATTGCTTTGGCAGGGAAGCCCGTTGAGTCCTGGCACGGTAAAGTCAGCTGCACAAAAGTCCGAGGTTGCCTTTGTCGTGTGTGTGTCCGTCCGTCCGACCGTTCCGAACCGTCCGACCGTCCGTGTGGTGCCGAATCGCGGCTCGTGCGTGGGTTATCGCGAAAATTTATCGGCTACCGCTAGCACACTGTACCGAGAGAGAGGAGCGCAAAAGTCGGCGGGAGAAGAACTTTGGCTCTCGTACGACTTTTGAATGAACGGTAAAGCCGGTCCGAGCTACTTCCGGGCGCGAGGGGCGAGCTGTTTTATAATAAAGCACCAAATGTAGGTGTGCATGCATGTACGAGTGTGTCCGTGTGTGCCGAGAGTGAACGGGTGACACAACGAATGCCGAGCCAGCCGTTCGAGTCTTCAAGAATGTTAATGGTATTAAACCTTTGTGGTCTCAGGGATCGCGCCGATGGCGAGTGCAAACTCGCCACGCGGTCACCAATAGACACCATTTATTCGTCCCACTTATTTTTCGCTCCGACAATTTTTTTTACCTAATTAACAATTGAGGCGAATTTCGTGAGACTTGAAAAATAAGGAAAAATAAAACAGGTCGACTAGCTTTCTGTGGAGTTACACGATACGTCGAGCGCGGGTTTAGGGAGATCGTGTGTGCAAGAGGACGGTAAATTCTTCTTTAATTGGGAGGACAGGAGGAGAAGGACCTGCCAAACGAGGGTCCAAGATTTCCGCGAAATCCGGAGGGCCTTATTTTATTTTTCCATTTTTTGCCTTTGGTCGCTTTTGCCACTTTTTTATGATCGGATTACCTTCTGGGTTTTTATTTATTTTTTTGTTTTATTTTTTCAGTACTTTCAGGTGGTTTCGAAATATTATCCGACAATGTTATTTCGTCGAGGATTAAAAATACTGACGAGCCGATGGGCACGATTAATTGCACGGAAGCCTGTCCTATAGACACGAGATTGTCGCAACGTCAATCGCTTATTCATAACACGCCTTGCGTTATTCTTCATCGGGAATGCACAAACATTAAGAATCCGTTACTTAACGAACAACGGGGGTTGCCGATGACACAATCCGGCGAGTCGACCAACTCGACGATTCGATTTCTAAGGGCCGATGTAAATTCCACAATATCAATAACGATATTCTGTCTTTGTTGATCCATGTTAAATATGGTAAGTATATTTTTGCATTTTTATGGTAAACTTTTTTATCTGGGTCCTTTCACCGATTCCAAGAAAAAACATCGCATCCTCCACAAGGATGCCAAAAAAGGTAATGTCACTAGTGAAAGAACATTAAACAGCAATCCAGCGATTGAAAGACTTTTTATGAACGCACTTTAATCAAATCTTTATTAACCAATGATTATTACTTTTTTGCAAGTGAAATAAAAAAGTAATTCGTTCACCGCTACAAAAAAGGTGCAAAGTAATTTGCACTCTTCTTCCTCATTTATTTGAATTTAGCGCATTGACTACACTGAGAAAAAAATCGATTGAGTCAACAAATTGAGCTCTTACGGGTGGCGAAACAAATTTTTGGTTGATAGAACGAAATAATTGCTGTATTAAGTAAAGAAAAATTTGAATGGACAGCCTGTTAGTTCGATCAACGTGGTATTTTTTTTCGATCAACCAAACATTTGTTTCGCCACCCGTAAGCGCACATTTTGTTGACTCAATTGATTTTTTTTCTCTGTGTAAATTTGCTCATAGCGTTTGTCTGTGAGTTCGCTGAATTGTGCCTTCCTCATAGGAAGCAATGCACAAAATGGTAACAAATGAGGACTCCATGTGCAAATTACTGTGCACTTTTCTTCGTAAAAAAAGAATCTAAATCTCATAAAATTGGAAAGGTCAAAATTTGGCATTGAAATCTCTGCTAAATGTTATTTTTTTGTTAACGGAAACAAAGCCTCCTCTATGAGGAAGCAAAGCGATGCAAAGTTCTTCGTGAACTTACATAGCCAAACGTTGCCACGGGGCGCTGTGTGGAGCAGATTAAGGTGAAGGTTGAAATCGAGACCGGCAAGGTCCTGTCGCAGGTGAGTGCTGTCCATGACGAGTGCGCGTTCGGGCAGTAGAAATAGGTGATCGCTGCCCTCTGCGGGCCCGAGGGTTCTGGGTACTCGTCCGACCCCGAGTGGGCCCGATCGAGCGGTCAACATTATCGTCCTATCGATACGACATTCGATCCTCGATTGTTCGTCGTCACGGTCGTCTTTACAGTTCTCTGCTCTGTCTGCCGTTGGCGGCGACTCATTATCCGTTCCGATCCCCGTCGCCCCGAGTCAGTCTCCAGCTCGGCGGTCTCGCGCGAAACTCACCCGACCGGAAGTCGAGGGCGAACAGTAAAATAAACAAATAAAATTGTTCGCCGTACGGACGAGAAAGAGGCACTCGATTCGGCGAGAGTCCCAGGAATGAATCACAAACACACGCACTCGTTCAGTCAACTGGAACCGCGAAGCCGGCGAGATAAGCGACTCGACGAACGAACGTTCTCGCTACTTCAATAATCTTCCTGTCCCGAAGAGCGGGGGGCGGAGACACTCGGAGACACTTATCGGATTTCATGGGTGTCGTCGCATTGGGATTGAAACTTGGAAAAAAAGAAAAAAAAAATGAGACGTTCGTATATTCGACGGATAAAATCTGTCCGGGAGACGAACGGTTTAGTTTCGAGCTTGCCGATCGCACCGGCGACGTGTGTAGGCTATAAGCGCGCCGCGTCAGCTGTTATGTACAACTGTGCTCACTCTCGATTCACGCTCGACCTCAACGCGAGAGCAATATATATGTATTGTGATTTATAGCTCACGCGCCAATTAATCGGTGTGTATTTACGACTTCGCCGTCATATTTACATCGTTCACTCACCGATGTATGTATACATATATATATACACTATATTATACACACTATATTTAACGCGAAAATTTAAATTCAAAAAGCACAGTCGGTGCCACTGTGGGTCGTTAATATTTCACGAAATAATTATCTCTTTGTAGCTCAGGTTCTTAATTTATATTAATAAGTTTCATTTAATCCGGCGGAGTGCACGTGGCTGTGATTGTTGTTAAGTTTGTAGGTCACTTTAACGTAATTTGAAGAAAAGAAAAATTAATAAAAGTTAAAACAAATTATTAAAAATATTTTTTAATGAGAACATTGTTTTAGTCATTATCACGGTGAAAAGTTCGAGAACTGTGATGGCTGTCAGTTTGACACTACGAGTGAGAGAGAGCCGGGTGTGGAGCGAGAGGCCTCGTGGCAACGTGGTGGAAAGGAGCCTGAGCGACGCAGCTGTTCGCGCTCACGCTGCGACGACGGTCGACGCGAGACTGAAAGCTCGACACTCGAGAGTCGAGACGGCGTAGTAGCAACGGGCTTTGCGCAGAGCGCGACAGAGAGAGAAAGAGCCGGCGCGACTTGGTATGTGTGTGCGTTAACAAACGGGGAGAAGCGACCGAGATGTGCCGAAGGAATGAAAGAGATTGAGATTTTCAATGGTATTCTCCAACGAGAGGGAGAAATATATATATATATA